>ML783519.1:507434-572361 GCA_009831015.1 Picea engelmannii
TTCACAGTTGTTAGATTAGACTGTTTTCTGTTTTGTTTTTCTGCTTTTTATTAACACTCTTGCTGCTATAGATGTTCTGCCTTGGTGAACCCTGCAAGGCATGCAGAGCGGTCTCTATTTTTCTCACCCGCTGACAGATTGACCGAGAACAACAATATTCATGTATTATCTAGCATCCAATTTGCTTTGGTGAATGTCATCGAATTCCAAGGAACCCCCAAATTTATTGACCTCTACCCACCAACCTATGATACATCTCCAAGAAGGGAATCTTCTTCTAGATCACAAGTAACGATTAGAATGGGTCTACCTTGGTTGTTGGAATTAACTTTCTATCCTCTTCGATGGTGATATGGACCTACTATTTTGTCATAACTCTTTGGACATCTCCTGCTCCTTGGGTTGCAAATGCACACAACCCATCATCTTCTTCAATCTTCACTCTCCACACTACTCCTGGTTGCACAATTTAAGGGGTGAGGCTTTGGATGAAGTCACCAAAAATTTAATTCCTATTAGCACTAAGAGTCACCCTCATATTGTGATAGGATAATCCCAGTACCCATCAGGATGTTGGTGGAGGTAGTTTTATGAGTGGAGGTCAAATGGAAATAGCTTAGACAATAATTTTTTAACACATAAACTGGACTAGCAATGCAAAGGAAATGGGGTCCTCATTAACTTTAGTGAGTGGTTTATGGTTAAAGGTTGGAAGAAGGAAGACTTAGTGAGAATGGTGGACAAGTCTGCCATGAGCATCCGACTTTCAAGCAACTTGGTGAAGAAAAACTCAGGTACAAGAGCACTCTTGAACTCAAGTTTCAGACACTGAAATATATCACAATAGAATAATAATAAAACCTCCATTACTATGCAGCTACAATAACTCATCTGGATCCTCCATGCACGAGCATTTCAACATAAGAGGAAACAAGGTAACAAAGAAAATACTAAAACATGTCACATTAGTACTATAATCAAGCCTACATTACAATACAACTACAACCCTCGTCTGGATCCTCCATGCATGAGTGTTTCAACACAGATTACACAAGATGATAAAATAAACTGACTTTTATTAATGAAAAAGTCTCAAGTCTCATACAAAACCAGAGAACAACTCTGTTTATCAAAATATTACAAAATAGGGAGCTCTGCTTAACCAGTTGACGACCTTAACAAAATATTAAACTGATATATTTATAATTGGATCAGTTCACAACTGCCATGAGTGTGATCTGGCCTTTCCATTCAAAGCCTTTCGTCTGCACCTCCTTCTTTCAGACTGTGCATGTTTCCTCTTGTCAGACGCAAGCTTATATCAATATGGGCCTGCAAGAAGAAACCATCCAGTTGGTACCTCGGGCTGATAGTTCTGTCTCCTCGTCCATAGCTTCCAAGCTTCCTATTTATGGATTGAGCTGTGATTTCAACTACCGATCCTTTTTCATCAATTGAATCCTTCTCAGGATTGGAGCACAACTGAACGACTAGCAGGTGACCACTTGTCGCTGTTGGATACGACATTATACACGCACGGGATTTCAGGGCCGCATGAAGCGGTTTAGGCCCACACCGCTTTTGGGCCCGAAATGCACCACTTCTTGCCACATAGCCACCCCACAAAACCGTGGTTAGGATTTTGGCCCGATCAAGGCCTTTTAACGCCTGAGCATGTTGCAACCCCGAAATGATTTGAGGCCGTTGATATGACCGAGATCTGAGATCTGGGCGTGCTGACTATTTTAGCGTCCCCACCAAAGTTTAATCCGCTTGGCAATTGTGTAAACCTTCCAACTATATCTAGAGATGGCACCAATTCGAAATGAACATGGGATTTTTTCCACTGCAAACTACACTCTCCTGCTTGCCTGTGCTCATGGCTGTCAATTGTGACCCTAGAAAACTTCATGTGATAACATTTGGCTCCATAGGGGATGGCATTCTCCTTGTGAGCTGCCAAGAACACATAATTCCAGTGCCTTAGCTTTTGGTTCATTGGGTCTCTTATTCAAACAAAATATAAAAAGGAAGTGGTAATTACAATGGTGGAAATCCAATCATGGATTAAGAAAAATATTTCTTCAAAAAGCGCCCATTGATAGGGCCACCAAAAACTTCAGAATTCTCCAAGCTATGCAACTTATAGGTGTTATTTGAAAATACTTCAAAAATCTTGAAAGGACCAATCCATAAGGCTTCAAATTTACCATGTTTTCCTTTATCTTGCTTGGGGACATCCCACTTGAGCACTAGATCACCCAACTGAAAATATTCCTTTTTTTTCCTCTTGTCAAAGGCTCATTTTATTTTCTGCTGGTGATCCTGAGCTTTATTAAGTAGCTTCTCCCTAGCTTGTTGTACTTCTACCAGCTGCTGTATGCTCTTGACCATATCATTAGGTTCTCCTTGGTAGTCCTAGAGGAATTTTTCCACATGCAGGGCAAGATGAGTAGGAAAAATAGCCTCAACCACATATACAAGTTGAAAATGGGAAACACCCAGTGATCTCTTTGTGGTGACTCTGTCATCCCATAATGCAAATTTCAGCTTTGAGTCCCAGGCTTTCTTGTTGTCTTCTAACAATTTTTTGATGATCTTTATGAGGCTCTTGTTAGAGGAATCTACTAAACCATTTCCCTGAGGGTAGTAAGGAGTAGAATGGATTAATGTAATCCCATACAGTTCACAGAACTTGATCAATGGTTCAACTTTGAATTAGGCAACATTGTCTGTAACAATCCTGGTTGGACAACCAAATCTGGACATGATACCTTCAAGAAAGCTAATGATTACCTTGTGGGAGGAAATTCTTGTAGGAATGAATTATACCCACTTGGTGAAATAATCAGTGGCAGTCAAAATCCACCCGTACTGACCACTTGAGTATGGGTGGATTTCTCCAATGAAGTCAATACCCCACTGTTGAAAAGGTCCAGAAACCATCGCAGGTTTCAAAGGCAAATATTTGAGCTGATGCTTTCCAGAAAACCTTTGGCATTTAACACAAGATCTAATCTTTTCAAAAAAATCAGTAAAAAGGCTGGGCCATAAATAACCATCTCTGAGGATATTATAAGCTGTGGTCCTCCATAAACGATGTCCCCCACATAAGTTGTCATGAAAATCAGTCATAGCTCTTTGGGCCTCTTGTGGATCTAGACATCTCAATAGAAATCCTAAAGGATCCCTCTAATACAAAACCTGATCAATGAGACTATTTGATTGCTTTGAGCTTCAAATCTCTTACCTTGTTCTTGTCCAAACCATCATGAGGCTGCAACTTTTGCAAAAAATATATGATGTCTTTATACCAGGTGCATTCTGCCAAATTGAGGCTGATATGAGAGTCTTTATCAACAATCCTAGCTTGCTGATTTTCTGAGTTTATGTTCATGAAATTAACCCCTAAAGCCTTGCAGTTTGATTCAACCAACAACCTGGATAAATCTTGGCCTTTTACCAATTTACTGGGCTTCATTTCAAGGTCAAATTCCAGAATTTTAGCAATCCATTTGCTTCTCTTCCCATCTATGTCAGGCTGAATCAATATCTCTTTTACTGAGGCTGAGGGAACATATGAAACAATATTTGAATGCAAAACATATATTATGAAATCCTTGAGGGCTTTGACCAAATAACATGCCTACTTCTCCATGATATCATATCTCATTTTTGCATCCCTCAATGCTCTGCTGAAAAAGGAAATAGGATGCTCTAACCCCTCTGTATTTTTCTGTAGCAAAACAACAACCATTGTATCAGATAAGGAAAAAAAATATATCAGAAATTCCTTAGAATAGTCAGGGCTGATGAGCATAGGTTCTTCAGTCAAAGCCCTTTTTATTTGGCCAAAATAATTTCTGGACTCAGCAGTCCATTTCACCTCTCTTCCTTTTCTAAGAATGGTTGTAATGTGCTTAACTAACTTAGCGGAATTAGAGATGAACCTTCTTAGAAAATTGATTTTACCCAAGAAAGTTTGAACCTCTTTCTTGGATCTGGGAAAAGATAAGGACTGGATGGCCTCTACTCTGCTTGGATCAATTCTTACCCCTTATGCTGACACAATATGCCCCAATAATTTTCCCTGCTTCATAGAAAACAAAGATTTCTTAGGATTGAGGGAGAGACCAAACCTTCTACATTTCAGGAAGACTTTCTTCAAATGATGACAATGCTCTTTGTCAGACTTTGAGAACACTGTAATTTCATCCATATAGATGACTGCAAATTTGTCTTTCTCCCCAATGAAGGCGATGTCCATGGATCGCTGGAAGGTTACTCTTGCATTCATCAATCCAAAGGGAATTTTAGCATACATGAATGTGCCCCAAGGAGTAGTGAAAGTTGTATTCTCTCTATTTTTAGGTAGGACAAAGATATGATTATAGCCATAGAATCCATCAATCATAGACATCCTAGATGAACCAGTCAGTCTCTGCAAAATGTGCTCCATGTTTGGCAAAGGGTAGTTATCTTTTTTGGAGCTCTTGTTCAAATTCCTGAAATCTACACACAACCTGATTTCCCCATTTTTCTTCCTCACAGGAACCAAGTTAGCCGCCCATTCTGAATATCTCAAAGGAATGATGATCTGGGAATCCAACAACTTTTTCACTTCTTTTTCCATAATAGGCAGTAACATGGGATTTATTTGTTTGAGTTTCTTCCTAATTAGCTTGGTCTCTTCTTTCAAAGGGATCTTATGCTCAATAATGTTTGTGTCATATGTCCTTATATCTTCATATTTCCATGCAAACACATTTGCAAACTCTCTCAAAATATTGACATACTCAACCCTTTGTTCCTTCGACAAGCTGCTGGACAATTTGACATATTTTGGATCGTCCTCTGTTCCTAAATTGATTTCAGTCACATCAATATATCCAGTTGAACCTTTAACCTTCACAACAACATCATTTCTGTCAAAAAATCTCTCCAAGGGGACAAGTCCCTTTGGAATATGGTTACTGGGTAACTAAACAATATGATGGTCATCAATTTTATCTAGAAAAATATTAGCATGGGGGTTTTCCTCAGTATCCTGAACTTGATCAATCTGTAAAGCAGAGAATTCATCCATAGTCTCAAGAAACCTTTTTATCTCAAGATCATCCTAAAAAAATTCCCAATGTTTGACATTGTCAGGAATATAGGGTCTATACTTTACTTCCACACCATACTTGAGTTTGGGGGGCAAAGAAACCTTGAAATTACTTTCTGAAACATCCAAGGAATCTGCCATAGTATTCTCCTCTCTTGGAACAAATGAGATATTAAAATCCAAGAAGAAACTATCAGCAAGATCCTAGCCTTCATTTCTGTAGGCCCTTAACTTGGGGTGCTTAGCCTGATACTAATTTCTGACCCGATGAACAATCAACTTAGCATCTCCAAACACTGCTAGCTCCTCGACCTTCATGTCTTTGGAATCCCTCAAACCCAAAACAAGTGCCTCATATTGTGCCACATTGTTTGTTGTTTCAAATTCAAGTTTGTAAGACAGAGATATGGTCTCTTGGGTAGGGGAAATAAAGACTACCCCAACACGAACACTCTCCCTAGAAGAGGCTCCATCAAAAAACATCTTCTAAACAGAGGTATAAGGAGGGGGGTCTTCACAAGAGGTGACAAACTGCTTTTTGATTTCAATAGGTGCTTGAGGAGCATCAATGAGATGTAGCATACTGGTTCCTAAGTTAGTATCAACTGCAAAAATGGGGTGGTTGGTGGGATTTTCTTCATCACTAATAATGTAAGCAAGTTGTGCTTCCCTATAAATGATTCTATGTTCTCCCCCAAACATAGGAATGGTGACATATGAAAGATCCATCTGAAAAGTTCCCCCTAGTCTTTTGATACAAGATCTAGACAAGAGCATCCCAAACTTAGGGGGGACATCAACCACCACAATATCCATGACCACACTTTTCATTGGCAACTGGAATAAGGAAACAACTAGGTCTTTGATAACCCCAAGATACTTCACCTTCCTAGAATCGAAAGAGTATAGGTCATGGTAGGTTTTTGTAACCTCCAACCCAAGCTCATCCATGATAGTCTTAGCCATGAGATTATGAGATGCCCATGAATCTATCAAACAGTTGTGCATCACTTTATCATGAATGTTCAATGATATATAGAAATGAGGGGAGGAGTCATCCCTATCCTCTACCAAAGGTCCCAGTATGACAACTGGTTTTTCATCTTGGAGGTTGACTAAATCTATGGGATAAGATGAAGGTTCAGGCTGGAACATTTTGGAAAGGTACTTTTTGAAATCCTCATTCTTAACTAGCTCCAAAAAAGGTACAGGGATTTTAATCTTTTGAATCTCATTCTCAAAGCTAAAAGAGGAGGGAGGCTTCAAAATATCCTTAACTTCTAGGGTAGGGCTCTTAACCACTTCTTGGGGGTTTTGTGCCTCTTTTTCTTTGCTTCTAGCTGCCACACCCTTAGCAAGATTCTCTATTCTAGTAGGCTGATCAGGAATGTCAAGATTTCCCTCTTTCTTATTGGACCTGAGGTTGTATCTATTTGGATTGCCACTGGTCCTTTCCCCTTTTCTCAGCTCATTTAGTTGGCTATCCATGAGAGACTCTTCATATGCAGATTGGGGTAAATGAGGAGATGAGGAGGTGTCACCAAGACAATGGATTTCAGGATCAACATCTTCTTCGTCTCCTTCTTCATCAATAACAATATTATTTTGGAGAGGGGCTTGGATTGTTTGATCATCCCTATCCCTATTTCTTTGCTCTTGGATAATTTGAGGGGAATTATTGGGTCTTCTGAAATTACCCCTATTATCATCATTCTGGGGGTTCCTATAGCTCTTATTTCCTTCAAATTTCAATTTCTTCATTTCTGCAGAAAGTGATTTTACCAGTTTGGTCAACTCATCCACTTGAGGGTGGGAAGCAGAGGAATACGAGGTTGAAGCTTCATACCTACATCTTCTTCTGTCTCTATCATAATTACTCCTAATCTTGTTAGATGCCAATATCTTAGAATCTACTTCAAGGGTTGGATCTTGCATATGAGCTAAAGAGGTAGCTCTTCTTTCTCTCAACAGGAGGAAAAAATCAGGGTCAAAAGCGCTGGCATAAGTAATCTTAGCATAGGTTTTTGTAGGATTTATTTCAATGGGAATCTTATTGTACATATTGTTAAACCTCTTTGATAAGTTTGAAACAAATTCCCCCTCTTCTCTCTTAAGTGACCCAAACTCTGTAATATAATAAACAAAATCTTGTTTATCCCCCCAATTCCTCAAGAATGAATCATCTAGAGCCTCAATCCCATCAATAGATCCATGAGTCAAACCCCTAAGTCATTTCCTTGCCTAACCATTAAGGATTTGTACAAAAACTCTCATCGACACATCTTCATTTTCAATGTTAAGATTATCTGCATAACTATAAAAAGATGAAAGGTGTTATTTTGCAGTTATGTCTTCCTCCCCTATGAACTTGGGCATGTGCTTAAGGTAGTCTCCAACCGGGAGAGAATTATAGGTTGAGGTAAAACAAGAGGGGCATACCTAGCAGCCACTATGGCATCCATTCTATTTCTAGGAGGGTTAACACCTGCCATTGGGATGTGAACTGTAGGAAAACTAGGGGGAGATGGAGTTTGGACAGGTAGGACTGGAGCTGTGTTTCTAGGGGGAAAGGGAAACGATTGAGTGTTGGAGGAGAATGATATGGGTTTCAAAGGGAAATAAGTTTCCCCCTCTTTAGTTACAACAACTTCGACAGGAGGAGGAGGAGGAAAACTTAAAGTGGGACAATATTCTAAGCTCCATGGTTTAAACCAGTTTACAATATCAGGGGAAACGAGGGTGTCAAAACTTTATTCTTCCAAATGAGGCATGGAAGGGGAGAATATAACATGGAAGATTTCAAAATTCAAACTTCTGGAAACTCTAGTATATGGTAGAAAAGGAGAATTGGATAAAGCTACTAGAGTTTTAAAAGAAGAATCATGTAAATTACCAGAATCACCTAGTACAGCGGCTGAAAGTCCTTCTTGAGAGGTCTTTCCTTTCTTGATAATCTTCTCTGGGTCAGCTTCAGGTGTTTCCAGAGGCAGCTGTGGAGTAGATCTCGTGTGTATTCCTTTGGGATCCACAACCGAAACAGTGGAGTTGCTAGGTGCAAGTTGCAATCTTCAAGGTACTGATTTCTGATGCACCTTCAGAATCATAATTTCTTTGTCGTTCAATCCCAGGGAAATGTCTTCAACTCATTCCCTGGTAGCAGCACTAAGAATGTTAGCACTGAGAGTCACCCTCAGATTGCGAGAGGATAAGACCAGTACCCATCAGGATGTTGGTGGAGGTAGTTTTGTAAGTGGAGTTCAAATGGACATAGCTAAGACAAGAATGTTTTAACATAGAAACTGGATTAGAAATGCAAAGGAAATGAGGTCCTCATTAACTTCAGTAAGTGGTTTAGGGTTAAAGGTGAGTAGAAGGAAGACTTAGTGAGAAAGGTGGACAAGTATTCCATGATCATCCAACTTTCAAGCAACTTGGTGAAGAAAAAATTAGGTACAAGAGCACTCTTGAACTCAAGTTTCAGACACTGAAATATATCATAGCAGCATAATAATCAAACCTCCATTACTATGCGTCTACAAAAACTCATCTGGATCCTCCATGCACATGCATTTCAACATAAGAGGAAACAAGGTAACAAAGAAAATACTAAAACAGGTCACAACAATGCTATAATCAAACCTACATTACAATACAACTACAACCCTCGTCTGGATCCTCCATGCACAAGTGTTTCAACACATATTACACAAGATGATAAAAAAAACTGACTTCTATTAATGAGAAAGTCTCAAGTCTCATACAAAACCAGAGAACAACTCTGTTTATCAAAATATTACAAAATAGGGAGCTCTGCTCAACCAGTTGACGACCTTAACAAAATCTTAAACTGATCTATTTATAATCAGATCATCTCACAAATTCCAGGAGTGTGATTTGGCCTTTCCATTCAAATCCTTTCATCTGCGCCTCCTTCTGTCAGACTGTGTGTGTTTCCTCCTATCAGACGCAAGCTCAGATCAATATGGGCCTGCAAGAAGAAACCATCCAGTTGGTACCTTGGGCTGATAGTTCTGTCTCAACGACCATAGCTTCCACGCTTCCTATTTATGGATTGAGCTGAGGTTTTAGCTACCGGTCCTTTTTCATTAACTGAATCCTTCTCAGGATTGGAGCGCGGTTGGACGACTAGCGGGCGACCACCTGTCGCTGTTGAATATGACATTATACGCGAATGTGATTTCGGGGCCACGGGAAGCAGTTTAGGCCCACACCGCTTTTGGGCTTGAAATGCACCACTTCTTACCATGTACCCACCCCACTCAAAGCCTTTTAACACCCATGCATGTTGCGACCCTGAAATGATTTGAGGCCGTTGATCTGAAAGAGATCTGATATCTGTGCGCGATGACTATTTTAGTGCCCCCGCCAAAGTTTTATCCACCTACCAATTGTGTAAACCTTCCAATTGTGTCTAGATATGACACCAAATCGAAATGAACAGGGGATTTTTTCCACTACAAACTGCACTCGCCTGCTTTCCTGCACTCATGGCTGTCAACTGTGATCCTGGACAACTTCATGTGATAACATTTCCCAATTCCCACTCAAGTTTTAGTAGTGGAAAAATTTCTTTGTACTTCTATATGCACTGCTTGACATACTCCTTTTCTCCCCTTGCCTTTGAATTCATTGTTGGTTTGGGGAAGTCTTCCTTCTTCTTTGAAAACAATGTGGATTGTGGCATGTGGTTTTCTTCTCCCAGAAAAATGTGTTAACATGGTATTTCTTCCCACATATTGAACATGCCTTTGTGTGCCAACAACTAGTAGCTCGATGGACTTTTTTCTTGCAGTAGTGGAAAACAAGGGATGCATTATTTGATGTAGGTCTCTTGGTATTCTTCTTCTTATTCCAACTTGTCTTCTTTCCAATTCTTCTAAGTGTTGGTGCATGCTAAGTCTTTTCACTCCTTTTACCGTTTCTCTTATACAATCCACCACAAGTGGGATGGAGTGGTGGTGCACTTCCACCGTCATTTTCCGCTGCTCTTCCTTTGGATGAGCATGCTAACTCTGCCATGTATTTTTCCTTCAAAAATGTGGTCTTGGTGTTCGTGGCATTTTCTTCTCTGCCATCAAAACCTAGGACTTTATGCTAGAACCTTGGTTTATCCACAATGGGACATATGATTCCTTTCTTTCTCTTTCCTAACACTTGTCCATCATAGCCCATTTTCCCTAATAATTTTGGATCAATGCCTTTTGTATGCTTTTCAAATTCACCAAAATGATCTCAAGAAAGCTTTGAAAAATATGAACTTATGATGCTTGGCTCAATCATGGTACTTGCTTCCACAGTAGCAGTGGAAGGATCTTGTTTGGTCTCTTGAACAGTTTCTTATATCATTTCCAATACTTTTTCCTTCTCTGCCAACTCTTGTTGTAGCCGAGTCATCATCTCAGTGAGCCTATCCTCTTGCCAACTATCCGACTAAATGACTTCTCCCAATGGTACAAGTTGAGTGTCGCTCTTGTTAGAGCATAATACTAACTTAACCTGGTGTATTACTTGTCTTAGGCATCTATACCTTGGTTAATTCATCCCAATGCATTTTTCCTCACTTGATTTGACCTTCTAGAGAGGGTAGGAGACACTTTCCTTGTTTTTAGGGAGTTTTTCTTAAATTTAGGGATATGTCCCCTATGAAATGGAGTTAATATTGAGTTATTTAATTATAAATACACTTAATGACTCCTTTCAAACCTCCATGCAAAGTTTAAAACCATAAAGGACGGAGAGCACACTTTCTCCTTAAATCAAGGAAACTGTCCCTTGATTTTAGGGATTTATCCCATTTCTTTAGTAAACTTTATTTATTTAGCTAATCAGTTAGGGATAAGCGCACTTTTTAGCCTATAATACTCATGTTAGGTGTGGGTTATCTATTTTATAGGTTTAGGCATGTGATTTAGCTATTTTTCACTGCTTTTGTTATTTTAGTGGCAGTTGCTATTATTAGTGACAAGATCAATTCCTTTCTATATATTGAATTGATCTCATTGTATTTTTTAATATATTGTGAATACATTCATTCTTGTGGAGTAAATTCTTCTCTATCTCTCTCTTCTTTGTTTAATTTCAATTTCATTGGATTATTATTATTTTTCTCATCGAATTCTAGATCTCTCGGGTCTCAGAATTTTACATGGTATTAGAGCCTCAGGGAATATGAGGGAGAGGTATACTAGTTTTATTTTCAAGTGAAATATCATCAAAGGAGGAAGAAAAAATCAATGGATAAACACCTTCAGCCCAATAATTTTTTCCTAAATCCATTCAACTACTTTGAATGGAAAACCGAGATCACCCTTGCTCCCCAAAGCAAAGGTCTCTATCGGATAACAATGGGTGCGAAAGTTGAGCCAATGAATGTCGTGGAGAAGGAAACATATTTAAATCGAATGGATGAAGCATTTGGGATGATATGTCTCTCCATATCAAGAGAATTTATGTTCCATGTCGACAACACACCATCTCCCAATGAGTTTTGAACCAAGTTGGAACAATTGTTCGGTAAACATGATGAAATTCGAGCCTACAGTTTGGAGAACGAGCTCATAGGTTTGAATCTGTCAAATTTTGATTCTTTGCAAGAATATTTTAAAAAATTTCAATCTATTTTAGTTAAGGTTAAATATTTCAAAGTAGAGAAAAAGGATGAGAAACTCATCCTTTCCATTCTCTCAAAACTAGGTCCCAATTATTCAATTTTTGTTTCCTTGTTTCATGCTTCAAAATTAACAACTCCGAAGTGGAAAATTCCCTCTTTAGATGATTTTATTGAAGAAATAACTCAAGAGAAGGAAACATTAGTTTCCATGGGCTCCATACAGGTTTATAGATACCATGATCTCACAGAAAACGAAGCAATCAAACAGAATTTCAAAGATCGGAAAAAGGGGAAAGGAAAAAACCCCAAGGCTAGAAAGGAAAAGTTCTCGAAACCAACAGATGAATATTCTTCAGATCACAAAGGGAAGAAGAAAAAGGAAAGATATAAATGAATTTATTGTCAAAACAGTTACCATATTGAATATTCTTGTATGAGGAAAGCTATATATGATATGGTGAAGATGCTACAACAAAACAATCTCATGGTCCTGACAAATGCAAGGAAGAAGGATGAAGAAAAACCGATTGAAGGAAGAAGAAAATCTCGCGATGGTCACGATTTGATGGCTGTCACATCCTCTCCATCTAATTGGATCATTTGTTCAGGTGCTTTGAATCATATGGCTGCAAATAAATAATCATTCTCATCCATCGAAGAGTGCACATGACCTTCTATTCTCATGGGAAATGACACACCGATTGAGGTATATGGTAAAGGCATAGTTTTTTTGGAAGGGGGATTTTTTGATAATGTGTTGCATGTCTCCTCGCTGTCGATGAAATTTATTTCCATATATCAAATCACCCATTTAGGTTCCATAAGAAAGGTCTAATTCTATCCGGATTCAATGGATATTTCGGACTTAAAAACAGGGTCCCGGGTAGCTCATGGTGTTGTAGATCATCACTCTCACTTGTATTCCTTCTCTCATTTCATTCCCAAACATGTATGCACACCATTTTTGAATCATAATAATGAATATATTAGGTTATGGCATGAGATATTTGGGCATCATAATTACAGGTACTTGCATCAACTCAACAAAGAAGACATGGTAAGCAGTTTTCCTCAAATAAAATTTTCCAATGGGATCTGTCAGGGATGCATTCTTGGTAAGCATCCCAAACAAAACATTGAAAAAGGAAAACCATGGAGGGAATCCTAAACTCTTCATATGATTCATAGTGATTTCATGGGACCCTTCCCCGAACCCTCAATCAACAAATATCAGTATGTACTCACTTTTATTGACGACTACTCTCGCTTCACATGGGTGTATTTTTTGACATTGAAATCTCAAGTTTTTCAGTATTTTAAAGAATTTAAAGCACTCGTTGAGAATCGATATGAGGGAAGGATTAAGATCCTTCATAGTGATAGTGGAGGTGATTATTTTAACAAATATATGAAACATGTTTTTTCCTAAGCAAGCATCGAGATCCAACATACAGTTCCTTACACACCGCAGTAGAATGATGTCGCCGAGAGAAAGAACTAGACACTGAAAGAGATGGAAAATTGCATGCTATAGTCGAAATAATTGGCTCTGAAGCCATAAATTGTGAAACATAAATTCAAAACTGTGCTACTCACAAATCACTGAAGGGAATCACTCCTTTTGAAGCTTGGTGTGGTAAGAAACCAAAAGTCTCTCATTTCAGAATTTTTGGTTTTCGTGCATGGGCCCATATTCCATCTGATAAAATACTGGCACTAGAGCCTCATAGTGTTGAATGCATATATTTTGGATACCATGAAGGTTTCAAAGATTATATGTTGCTAAAAACTTCTACTGATTCACTTTTCATTGAGTGAAGTGTGAAGTTCGAAGAGGGTCCACTACATGCAGTTTCAGATAAGCCTGCCAGGGATTTTTTGGATGAAACAGTTGAAGAGGGTTTTTATTCTCATTTGAGAAATTCAGATAATGATGATGATAAGTTATTTGGATCAGATTCATAGGTTTATGAGCAGGCCATGGATTCTCTGGATCCCCTACCATTTTGAACCAAAAAGTCTTTGCATGATGCCAGTGAACTAGTCGACAATCCGACGGATCCAAGGAGGACTAGATCACAGTTTTTCAAGGCCCCCACTGCCTTGGATTCCACAGAGAAGTTGATTCCCATACATTGCTATATGTCACTTGCAACATATCCATAGTCATATACAGAGGCCATGGGAAACCCGTTCCCAGAAGCTTCTATGGATGAGGAGTACAATGCTCTCATGGAGAACCAAGCCTGGGATTTGGTTCCACTTCCGAAAGGAATAAATCTTGTTTGATGCAGATCGATATTTTAGACAAAGATGGCTGCAAAGGGTGAGATCAACAAGTATAAATCTTGTCTTGTTGCTAAAGTTTACTCTTAGGTACATGGCATTTATTATACCGAGGAAGTCCATCACATGGATGTGAAGAGTGATTTTCTTCACAGAGATTTGAAGGAGGAGATATATATGGAGCAACCACAGGGGTATGTTCATGACTCTTCTCTTGTATGCAGTTTAAATAAATCATTATATGGGCTCAAACAGGGTCCTCGAGCTTGGTATGCAAAAATAAATTCTTTTATGCTTTCTTAGGGATTTCATAGATGTAAATCATATCCGAATGTTTATATGCTTCGCCATGATGACTCCCTTTTGCTGATTGTTCTATATGTATATGACTTGTTTATCATAGGGAGTGCTTTATCAGAGATTGCACGGGTTAAGACTGCCTTGTGAGATAGATTTTCCATGAGTGATATGGGTTTGTTGCATTATTTTCTTGGTCTTGAGGTATCACAGTCTACTTCAGGAATCAAGATGGCACAAACCAAGTACACACTGGATCTACTTGACAGGTTTTAGATGACAGAGTGTAAGCCATCTGGTTCACCTTTTCTTTCCAGGGTCATATTGGAGGATGGAGTGACTACTCCTTTGGTAGATAACACTCTCTATCGACAGTTGGTAGGGAGCTTATTGTACCTCACACATACCCGTCCTGATCTCTCTTATGCAGTGAGTGTTGTTTCCAGGTATATGCATGAGCCCCATGAGCTTCATTGGAAAACTGCTAAGAGAATCCTTCGGTATGTAAAAGGCACTCCCAGTTTTGGTATTTATTATGCAACTGATTGTCCTCTAGCTTTGGTAGGGTACACAGATTTAGATTGGGTTGGCGATGGCAAAGAACACAATTCCACCTCAGGGTATGTATTTATCTTTGGTTCCAATCCACTTTGCTCGTCAAGCAAGAAACATGCAACTATTGATTTATCCACAAGAGAGGCAGAGTACAGGGGGGGAGTGAATGCCGCCACATAGTGTATTTGGTTGCAGGGTTTACTTTCTAAGTTTTGGATTCAATATCAGATACCGACTATCATATTTTGTGATAACCAAGGTACCATTCAGATATCCATTGATCTAGTTCAAAGATAGAGAACCAATAATATCGAGATACACATGCATTACATCTAGGGGATGATTCATGATCGAGTGATTTCACTGCATTACTGCCCCACTAAGAAACAAGATGCAAACATCTTCACCAAATCCTTCATTGAGAATAAATTATCTGACTTGTGGGATATTTTAGTTGTGGTAAAGACTACTGGGTAGACTCTCACAATTTACTTATCATTTTTTTATGGGGTGGGGGGGGGGGGTTTCCCATGAGGTTTTCCCTCTTTCCTCATTTTATGAGGGGTTCATTATTGTATTGAGTACCTTAAATGACATCTTGGTCAAGACTCACATTTTCTTATTATGTCACTATAGTTAGGATTACGGGGGGGTGTTAGAGCACAATCCTAACTTCCCTTGGTGTATTACTTTTCTTAGGAACCTAGACCTTGGTTAATGCATCCCAATGCATTTTTCCTCACTTGATTTGACCTTATAGAGAGGGTAGGAGACACTTTCCTTATTTTTAGGGAGTTTTCCTTAAATTTAGGGATATGTTCTTGTTGGCCCTTGGTTATGGAAGGAAGCGAAGATTAAGAAAGGAAGGCGAAGTATGAACTGCGTGGAAAACACATTAACTGAGATTGGGTCAAAGTGGTCAAAGAAGCAAAAAAGAAGGAGCAAAGTAAGGGAAAGATAGCTGTTGAATGAGAAGATCGAGGATGACAGATAAGCAAGGAAGATGGATCGTGGAAAACTCAACAAGCAGAATAAGATGTCAACGTGTGCTTTGGAGAACCTCACAGAAAAAAGGAAAGATAGGTTGGTGAAGCCCTGAAAACGCGGGTCAAGTTGACCTAGGGTTTTGGATCTAGGGTTTTGACACCTAGAATTTTGTCATTATAATGTATAAATAAAGGTCTATAAGACCCGGTATAGGGTTGTTGGTCGTTGGTTGTTGTTGTTTATTCATTGTTCGTTTGAGGAGAGTCATCAATGTTGGTTGTTAGTTGTGATTGCAGTGTTGAGAGAAATAGTGAGTATGTATTGTAAGATCTTCAGTTGGGTGTGAAGATAAACCCTGTAGTTGGGTGCACAAGGAGGGGAGAGAAGAAGAGAGAAAGAGAGAGAGAGATCTGCAAGCTGAGTGCATAGATAGAACTACATGCTTTCATCTTAATATATCAAGAAGCACAGTTCTGTGGACGTAGCCCTAGGGAGAGGGTGAACCATGCATATCTTGTTGTTATGTGTGGTTGATGCTGTATTATTTTCCATCTGTTACACTTTTGATGTATTGATGTGATAGATCCGAGATATACTGTGCAAAGTAGACTTAAGTTGGTAAAGAATAACTAGATCTCTGTGTGTGTATTTCTCTGGATCCACTTTGCATTTAATCTAGTTGTAGACACCTGTGTCTTGCAACCCCCTATTGCTACTTCGGGTGAGACTGCATCTGCTTCACAGGTGTTTCCGTAAGGACCAGTAGTTAGGGATTGTTGGTGCATTGTTAGAGTTGAACCCTGGGTCTGCCCCTGTGCCAACAAATGGTTCCGTTTCTAGGACCGAGATCTTCTTGAGCGAATGTCAAGGTGGTTTCCATTGAAGACAAAGATTCAGAAGTCGATAAAATAACAAGATAAGGACTTCGATGAATCTTAGAACAATAACCCTAATATAATTACAGAGGATTGGTTGGGAAGGTATATCTTTACTGATATACACGAGATTTTCTTTGGAGGAATTCATAAAGAACTATACGAGTGGTTATCCATATTAGCAGATACCCAATTTGAAATCAGATCTATACCACCTGTGGTTTGGATGTTGGTGCTGATCAAGAAGGTCAAGAGAGTTGATAAAGACGTGTCAAGAGTAGTAGACCACTGGTTTGATAACACTATTGGAGGGTACATTACCGAGTTTTCTATTGACATGGTAGAGTCATATAATCAAGCAGAGAGGCATTTCTTTAAAGGACCGAGAGGAAATTTTTTATACTTTTTGAAGTTGAAGATCAAGATGCTATTGCATGATAAGAACATCTTGAATATACAGTAGTTAGTCAAATTGAAAATCTAATGTTTAAGAACTCAGAAAGTGAAAACGACACAGAGGTTGGACATACACACAGTGGGAGAACCTTCAGAGAGGTTCCTCTGGTAAACCTGTTTGAGCAGAGCCACAAACCACTAGCACAAGACGAAGGGTTCTATAGTGGAGAAGAAGAAGATCTATTGAAAGAGGAACAGTTAGGATCCACTGGAGCAAAGGAAGAGAAGATTGAATAACCTCGTCGAGAAGAATGAAAAACTTTAGGAACTGCTCCAACTTTTGAAGTAAGTACTATTAATCCTTCTGTTGTTTTAGCAACGTTAAGTAACTAGAGTAGTCAAAGTTATAAGAGCACTCAGAGCACTGTTACTAGTAGTTCAGTACATACTCAGTCAAGAAACCTAGGAAGATCTATGGAAAATGAAATGAGGCTACCTATCTTTAGAGGAGATGGATATGAAGATCTCGATCAACACTAGTTCTTATGTGAGCTGTATGGAGTATTAAGCAAGTCAATGACAACCCAGTTAAGAGATATTAGTTTAGTACTACATTGAGAGACCATGCACTGATTTGGTATGTGAAGTTTTCTACAATGACTACATAGCCTAAACTATTGAATACCATCAAGACTCCTTTGAGTGCAAAATTCAAGAAACCCAATTCAGAGTCACAGTGAATTACATAACTGAAAGAAATCAAGCAGAGAGTAGCTGAACCTGTTTGGAAGTTTGATCATAGGTTTAAGACCTTGACATGTCGATTGAGTTTTCAGATTCTAGATGGGCAAAATAAGGAATGGTTCATTGCTACCCTCTTTCCACACATCAGAGTTCCTCTGATGCAATAGAAGGTTGCTTCGAAGGTTGAGACGTTGGAGATCGCAATGAAACTAGAATCAACCCATATGGGAGACTCCATCTTAGGTATGAGTCAAATTTTGAGTCAATTAACTAGCTTATCTCTTCAGTCGAAGATATGAAGAAAGATAAGGGAAACGATAAAAGAGAAGATATCTGGTGTATCATATGAAAATCAAAGGGCCATGATAAGGAGAACTATCCTCTATTTCATGAGTACTTGGCTTCAGGAGCTCCGAGCCCTTTGAAGCAGGTTACTCTACCCTAGTGCGAGGTATGTAGAAATAAACATCGCCCTGGTGAATGCTATTACATGCAAAAATACGTCCAGACACATACAAACCTTTACTGCACATTCTGTAAATCTGTTGGGTACGATGAGAAGGACTGTAGGGATTATGACCTCTTACACAAAAGATCAAGAGAAACATATAGGATTCAAGTAGAAGTACAATAGGAAGGAAATGATATGCATTTTAACTCTCTAGGAAGAGGAAAATTCAACCCTCGCGGTGGATTCATAGGAAGAGGACAAGGAGGAGGCATGGGTCGAGGTTGAGGTTAGATCATTTGTTATAACTGTGCACAACCGAGACACTTGGAAAGGGATTTACAGAACCCTTGTACCACTTGCAGCTACTGCAACTCATTTGAACATTTTATTGAAGATTGTCTTGTGCTGTTAGCCAAACTCTAGGAGCGACGAGGAGGAAACCAACAAGTACAACTAATATCAGCAGAACCTCACAGAAAGGATCCTAGAGTTGTTGTTATCACTAGAGGAGGCGCTATTACAGGAGAAGACAGAGTGACCCCAGGGAAGACTACACAAGAATCAAGGGTCAAAAGAGATGCAAAGAAGACACAAGAGTTTGATCCAAGGAAAGAAAAGCAGATGTTTGAAGAGGCAAGAAGAGAATTTGGAGGAGATCAGGCTTCTTCCTCAAAGGCACAACCATAAGTGATAGAATGTGGGATGCCTCTGGAATTCACTCAGTCTGCATCACCGGGAGACGAAAAAGAGGTAAGCAAGCTTGTTAGTTTCTTGTATACGTTCATTGATTTGATTAAGGATGAAAGAGCCATAAAAGAACTACAACACTTGATCCTATAATATGAACCAGGGAAGGTAGACCCTCTATTGAATAGAGAATTACATCAAGTATGTAGAAAGAGAAGGAAAAATAAGGAACTACACCTTAATGCTCAGATTGGAGATTATGATATAGATTATGTGGTCCTCGACTTGGGATCAGAAGTCAATGTTATGACGAAGAAGACCTGGGCACTGATGGGAAAACCTAAGTTGATTTACTCCCCTATCAGGCTTAGGATGGATAATAAGCAGGAATTAATCCCCTTTGGAAGACTAGAGCATGTCCCTGTGGACACCGACAAGGTAATAACATTTGCAGACTTAGAGGTGATTGAGATAGTTGACGATAACTGTCCTTATCCTGCGCTATTAGGAATTGATTGGGCTTTCAATAATTCGACTGTGGTTGAATTAAAGAAAATAAGAATGACATTTGAGGGTGATGGCCTTAGGGTCATTGCACCTATTGATCCTGAGGAAGGTCACAAATACACAGAACCCATGAGAGAAGAAGATCGCACATACGAACTAGAGAATATATATAAATTGACAGCAAGACATCAGGATTACATTAATCCTACAACATATGGGAATTTAAGATGGCGAAGTGACAACACATGCTCATCATATTTGGAAGAAGCACTGGATAACTGGCAGAACAAAATGTATGAAGTTTCTTTGCGGAGGTGTGCTAGATTGACCAGAGAAGTTCACTGGATTGGCACAAAAGTAAGTAATTTTCCCACATTTGATGGTTTAAATCATTTATAAACTTTCTTATTGGAATTTGAAGAACTTGTACCAGTACAACAAAGATTGTTGGCACTGGATGAAGCTTCAAAAGAAATTCTATCAAGATGGTGGGGAACACATAAGAATAACATCACAGACTGGGTGCAATGTCACACTTTGATGATAGTGCACTTTTCAGACCAAGTTGAAGGGTGTGAAGTTCGATACACAGGTCAGAGCTATTCGAAGGACCATGTGAAAATTTGTGAGGAGGCCTGGAGCAACATTCCTCAGGAACAATGGGTGCATAAATTCATTAACACCTTGGACACAATACCTATTAATTTGTATCTGCAAGAAGAAATACACCGCACCATTGCAAATTGGCACGATATGACTCAGAACTTTGTAGCTACATTTTTATTTGAAATTAAGTACCCCACAGTAGATCAATATCTACAAGTTGTAAGACAAAAAGTCTTTGAGGAGGCACCTAACCCCCCTTTGGAGCAAGAAGAAGATGAATGGATTGTACCACTTCAGAAATTGCAAGGTTGTTACAATATCAATGCTGATGAAGACAATGATCTAGGAATGTGAACATCGCATAAACTGAAGGACATAGAAACATAGAAGGAACAGGAGTCAAACTACCTTTCATTGGACATCCGATCAAAATCGAGAAAGTTAATATTGGAATAGAGAAAGAACCTAAGCTGGCTAACGTTGGAGATTATTGGGATGCTGCCACCATTTATAAGATCTCATAAATACTGCATGTATATCAAGACTTGTTTCCAACCAAGTTCACAGACATGAAGAGAATTAAAGGGCCCATGGGAGAAATGAAGATCCCCTTGAAGCCAGATGCAAGGCCAGTCAAGAAGAGACCCTACAGTTTGAATCCTAAATATAAGCATAAAGTCAAAATTGAATTAGACAGAATGTTGGAAGCAGGAATCATAGAACCTGTTGAAGAGTCAGAATGGATTAGCCCTATGGTGGTCCAAGATAAGAAGACATGAGAGATCAGAATTTGTGTAGACCTAAGAAAGCTGAATGATGCATGCTTACATGACCCATACCCTACACCATTCACTGACGAAGTGTTAGATAATGTGGGAGGACATGAAGTTTACTCCTTCACAGATGGATTTTCAGGTTATCACCAGATCATGATTGCTAAGGAAGATCACTATAAGGCCACATTTGCAATAGAATGGGGTTCTTTCCAGTACACAATGATGCCTTTTGAATTGAATAATACACCAACCATTTTTTCTACGGTGGTGTTCGAAGCATTCAAGGAATTTTTACTTAAATTTCTGGAAGCATATTTTGATGATTGGACTGTTTTTAGCTTATTGAAAGATCACATTGAATGTTTAAGACTAACATTAGATAAGTGAAGGCAATGTCAGATTGCCCTGAACTTGAATAAATGTATCTTCTTTTCACCCTTTGGAGTGCTTCTGGGCCACATAGTGTGTAAGTAGGGGTTGTTGGTAGATCTTGCCAAGATTTCCATTATTGTTGATCTACCTCCTCCTACTTCGGTTAGACAGCTGCGCACTCCACTGGGACATACTGGATACTACAAAAAGTTCATTAAGGGCATGCACAGATAAAAACACCCATGCAGAAGCTTTTAAATAAATATTGTCAGTTTCAATGGTCAAAACAATGTCAGCAGATCTTCAACACACTGAAACAAAAAATGGTTACTGCCCCTATTTTGGTTTTCTCATATTGGAGTAAGGAATTTCATGTGCATGTCGATGCATCATACATTTCCTTAGGAGCTGTGTTAGCACAACCAGGAGTAGGAGATATTGACTACCTGTTATCCTTTGCTAGCAGGAAGCTCTCTATAGCTGAGATAAATTACACTACCACTAAAAGAGAAGGGTTAGCCATGGTGTATGCGTTGTAGAAGTTTCGACACTACTTGTTTCGAGGACATTTTAAGATGTTCACTGATCACTCTGTATTGAAATACCTAGTCAACAAGCCAGTGTTGGGGGGAAGGATATGCATATGGATACTGTTATTACAGGAATATGATTTTGAGATTGTGTTTAAGCCAGGGAGAATGAACAAGGGACCTGATCACTTGTCCAGATTAGAACATGGAGAGGAACCTACTAGTTTGGAGGATACACTACCAGATGAATAGTTGTTGGCCATCAAAAAGGTTTATGATCAATTCATCGAGATAGTCCATTTCCTATCAACATGAATGGCACCTCACGGATATACAATCATTCAGAAGAAACAACTAGTAGTTTGCGCTGCATATTTTTCACTTATAGCTGGACAACTATATAAGATGGGACCCGATGAGATCTTGAGGAGATGTTTTATGGAGGTAGAAAGACCACTGATTCTAGCAGAAGCATATGAAGGCATCACATGAGGACACTATGTAGGGAAAGCAACAGTGCATAAGATTCTTAGAGCTGGCCTCTGGTGGCCTACTTTACATAAAGATGCTAAGGAATACTACAAAGCCTGCGATGCGTGCCAAAGAGTTTGGAAACCTTCCAGAAGAGATGAGATGCCTTTAGCACCTCAAATAACTTTACAGGCATTTGAGAAATGGGAAATTAATTTTGTGGGACCTATCAACCCACCAGGAAAGCGCACAAGAGAAAGATACATCATCACTGTGACAAAGTATTTGACTAGATGGGCAGAATAAAGAGTAGTTAAAGACTGTAGTGCAACTACAACTGTGTGATTCATATTTGATGATATCATAACCCGATTTGGATGCCTGAAGACCCTGATGAGTGATCAAGGCACACATTTTATTAATAAGACCATTGAAGCCTTGACTCAGGAATTTGAAGTTCATCATCAGAAGAGTACGCCATACCACCCACAAGCGAATGGAACAGTCAAAGATTTCAATAAAATCTTGGAGAGACCACTGATGAAGATTTACAGTGTGAACAAGGATGATTGGGATTTGAGAGTGCCAGTAATACTATGAGCATATCGAACCACTTGTAAGAAGTTGACAATACATACCCCCTTTAAGTTGGTTTATGGTTTGGAAGCCGTGGTACCTATGGAATATTTGGTTCCTAGTTTGAGAATTACAACATTTATAGATATGGATGACACAGATGCTATGCAAGATAGGCTTGTGCAATTGGTGGAACTCGAGGAAGACAATTTTATTGCAGGGTTCCATCAGCAGGTACAGAAGGAACGAGAGAAGGCCTACCATGATAGGCATATCAAGAAGAAAGCATTCAAGCAAGGAGATTTGGTATTGGTATATGACAACAAGTTCATGAAGCATCCAAAGAAGTTTTGGACACATTGGATTGGGCCATATGAGGTTTCCTATGTTACAGAAGGAGTAGCTGCACAGTTGAAGACTTTGAATGGAGAATGGAAGGAAGGTTTAGTGAATGGGAGCTAGTTGAAATTGTACTATGACAACCAACTTCCTCACAACTCTCAGTAAAAGCATGAGAAGAAGGGTCTAGGTACCAAGTGCAGTTAAAACTGGGTACCAAACACAGAAGAGACAATATTCATAAGGAAGGGAGGAACAAAGTAGAGAGTTTAGGCTGCTCTACGTAGTCTGAAGACGAAGATAAACAAAAGGTTTAGACCCGTAGTGCCTCGGGACGAGTCACATGTGAGTGTTGGGGTCCTGTTGGCCCTTGGTTATGGAAGGAAGAAAACATTGAGGAAGGAAAAGTACGAATTGCGTGGAAAACAAATTGACTGAGATTGGGTCGAAGTGGTCAAAGAAGCAAAAAAGAAGGAGCGAAGTAAGGGAAAGCTAACTGTTGAACGAGAAGATCGAGGATGACATATAAGCAAGGAAGATGGATCGTGGACCACTCAACAAGTAGAATAAGATGTCAACGAGTGCTTTGGAGAACCTCATGGAAAAGAAGGAGAGATGGGTTGGCGAAGCCCTGAAAATGTGGGTCAAGTTGACCTAGGGTTTTGACACCTAGACGTTTGTCATTATAATGTATAAATAAAGGTCTAGAGGACATGGGATGGGGTTGTTGGTCATTGGTTGTTGTTGTTTATTCATTGTTCGTTCGAGGAGAGTCATCAGTGTTGGTTGTTAGTTGTTATTGCTATGTTGAGAGAAATAATGAGTCTGTATTGTAAGATCTTCAGCTGGGTGCGAAGATCAACCCTGCAGTTGGGTGCGTGGGGAGAGAAGAAGAGAGAAAGAGAGAGATATTTGCAAGCTAAGTGCGCAGATAGAATTGTATTCTTTCATCTTAATATACCAAGACGCACAGTTTTGTGGACATAGTCCTAGGGAGAGGGTGAACCACATATATCTTGTTTTTATGTGTGGTTGATGCTATGTTATTGACCATCTGTTATACTATTGATGTATTGTTGTGATGGATCTGAGATATACTATGCAAAGTAGACTTACGTTGGTAAAGAATAACTAGATATCTATGTGTGTATTTCCCTAGACCCACTTTGCATTTCCTCTGGTTGTAGACACCTATGTCCTGCAACCCCCTATTGCTACTTTGGGTGAGACTTCATCTTCTTCGTAGGTGTTGCTGAAAGGACCAGTAGTTAGGGCTTGTTGGTGCGCTGTTAGATTTGAACCCTAGGTCTACCCCTGTGCCAACAATCCCCTATGACATGGAGTTAATCTTGAGTTATTTAATTAGAACTCCACTTAGTGACTCCTTTCCAACCTCTAGGAAAAGTTTAAAACCATAAAGGAAGGAGAGCTCACTTCCTCCTTAAATCAAGGAAGTTGTCCCTTGATTTTAGGGATTTATCCCCTTTCTTTAGAAAACTTGCTTTATTTAGATAATCTGTTAGGGATAAACACACTTTTTAGCCTATCATACTCATGGTAGGTGTGGGTTATCTATTTTAGAGGTTTTGGCATGTGCTTTAGCTATTTTTGCATTGCTTTTATTATTTTAGTGGCAGTTGCTATTATTTGTGACAAGATCAATTCCTCTCTATATATTGAATTGATCTCATTATAATTTTTAATATATTGTGAATACATTCATTCTTGTGGAGTAAATTATTCTCTAGCTCTCTCTTCTTTGTTTACTAGCAAATTCATTGGATTAGTATTATTTTTCTCATTGAATTCTAGATCTCTCGGGTCTCATAATTTTATAGTTCTTGTCCCAATATGCCATAACCATAGTGAGGGATTATTTGTGTTCATCAAATTGGTTCTTTAGCAAGGAAGTAGTATTTTTAAGGCCTTAAATTTCTTCTCTATCTCTCCATCCTCTAGTCATACATATGTACCATGTTCTTCAAGTTCTCGTTCTTTTCTTCAAGCTGAGCATTGATGACCTGTAATTTTTCTAACTTTTCTTTGTTTTCTTTACCCATATCTAGTTTTCTTTCTCTTCAAAGTACTAATAACTACATCACAATCATGAATTCAACTACTCTGATACCATATGATATGTAAACAAGGGACTTATATCCCACTCGCTTCACCAACATGGATACCTTGCATAATTAAATTTTTGTTTTGTTTTCTTAGACTTATGTAGATAACTTTGTCTTTAGAATGGCTATTAAACCTCTGTTTGTGATGAAAATATAAGTGACCAACTAATCTTCAGGATTAGAGGTATGGCCTTCTCTTTGGTGTAGCCTGCACACATCAACTAGATAACAATACAAAAGTAATCAAGCCAATAAAAACCAAGACTCTACAAATATTTTTTCACTAATAGCTTTGTGTTTGGTGTAGATTCTCTACACGTTGATATCCAATTGAACCAAATCCATCAAGATGATGAAGGATGAGCCTCTTCTTTTTTGATCGTTAAATGGGCATGAAGACTCTACGTAGGATTGGTGTCAAGGATTTGTTATTTCTTTGGCACCATAGGCCAATAATAACCATCAATGAGTTCAATTGTCTTTGCTTCTATTGCCAACAATAGATCAACCTTTACTATGTCAAGATAACAATGCACAATCTCTAGACTTGTTTTTAGACAAAATGAGCAATTCTACTAGCTTGCTATGCAGTGTTTTATTAACAAAATAACTTGACTCAATGTACCTTTAGTTGCAATAACCATAAATCACCATAAGTATGTACTCAAGCTTCGACTATAGCTCCCATTATAAGGCATTTCTCATTAATATGTATGTATTCTTCCCAAGTGACTATAATGACAAGAATGAAGCCAAAATGCATTTACCAAAGCAACCATGAATTAGTGGAGGTGGTATCCTCACTTATTGGTTAATTAGACTACCCAAACTAAAATGTATTAATATCATCTTGGATGCACATATGGCTCTATCCCAATTGAGACCAACATTTAGGTATTTAATTACCATTGAGTTTTTTTTTTCATTTACCAAGGGAGGAAACCTATTGATTTCCATTGTTTTCAATCCAACAATCAATACTATATCATGCTTTATTTATGAAAATTAACTCAAGCACTACTATAACTATGCAAACATTCCAATACAAGACATCTTGTAATGAATATGTGGATAGCTCCAACGATTAGAGAAGGAATATACCAACCACTAAATGCCAAATGGTTTGACTATAACAGAGTAATTAATACTTCTTTTGATTAATTAAATAACCTTAACTCTAAGCACAACGCATAGCCAAAAGATCATATTGCTTGAATGTAATGAATACAGCTTGTACAATGCTGCGCACATCATCTAAATGCTAAAAAATGGCCCATATGGTTGTGGCATGGTTTCTACTGATTGTTGGGAAGTGTATCATCTCTCAGTTGTCTACATACAACAATTAAAGCTTAAAAAAACAATAAGATGGCCTTTGGAAGCCATGGAAATCAAAAATGGATTTTTTCCCTTCTTCAATAGTCAATTAAACAAGAAAATATATAGTTGAAAACACTCTACAATAGTGCAACAACCATATTATTTGAGCCATTGATCCCGAGTCTTGGAGATAAACCAACGATGTGCATTCGATAGATGTTGGGAATCTTTAATGGCTAAGAGGAATGAAAACATGAAGAAAAACTCATAACATTTCCATTAATGAATCTTCACACCATTGAGAATTACCAGGATACCATTTGAATACAGTGTAGCTTCATTTTAAACTCATAGATATAAAAATAACAAACAAATAGAGAGATGCATCACACAAGAACTCAATGTTTACCTTCGAAACCAAATGGAAAACCAACTTTGAATGGTTGCTCAATTTTCATTTTAGCAATCTCTATTTACAATGCAACTCATGGCCCTCTATGCATCCTCACCTCTTTGTCTAGCAAAAGAAAAAAAAACCATTTGAGAGTGAAATTACAAGAAGAAATATGGAGCATTGAGGTTATGTGAAGGCCAATAGGCTTGAATTTTCATTTCCCATTCTTTAGTCCTTCTTTCCTATTTTTATTTAATTCTTTATTTTTCCTGTCATTTGTCTCATTTACTTTACATTTGCATTGTCTTTAATATTTTATATAATCCCATTAATTGCCGAATTTCACTTAGATACATAATCTTACAACCATTCGCTTGTTCGGATTAATTTCAAATCACAAGAAAAAAATAAATTACACTTTAATGTGCTACGCCAACAAAAATTTAGCATTGAAACATATTGGTTAATGCATAACTAGAGCATATTTCAATTATCCAAGTATAAAATTAAGGCCACGGTGAGTTAGAGATAAATGAGTAGCAGTAACTAGGAATTTAAGCACTATGTGATTAAGTAAACAAAGAATAACAATAGTAGAATTTTGAATGCTTAAGTGTTTATATCAACCATTAAAATTACTTTCCATTTGAATCATGAAAAACCAGACATTCTGTAGTAAACTAGAATTAACATAGCCCTTAAAAATGTGGCATTATCACTTTATATCAAGCCGTTACACCTTATTTTGCATCGATTTGTTCAAGGAGATGCGTTAGATGCTATATATGCCAAAATATTGAAAAGGAAATGAGGCTATAAGATTGACCATTCTTGCAAGATTTATAAACCCTTTGAAATTTTTTCATAGGTTCCCAAGAGATGGTGTGATCTTGCGTGTTTATGTGATTGTCAAGGTTATTATTCCATAAGACATAACATATTTATCACATGCACATAAAATATGGAAATAAGAGTTCAAACCCTGGATGTCAAATAAATTTAATGTCAAAATATGTAGGTCATTTCAGTCCAAAATTAGGGAATCACCCTTGTTTTAACATAAATTCATGTTCATCAAACATATAAATCACAAGAATGATTCAACATTGGTGTAAAAACTCTTGCAAAGGAGATACATGAGAGTGTGACTAACATCGATCCATATGTTTCCAAGAAAAATGAAACAACTTAAATAAGTGATCGCTCATAGAGTTATTTGCAAATGAGGGTTAGATCCAAAAGTTAAACAACACATATCAAATATAAACTAAGATTATGCCAACATGAAGAATATATAACATGAAAGACTAGTTAGCATGAACAAGACCTAAGTAACACAAAATTTGACATTTCAAACAATATTATATCTATCAATCTTAATCATAAATTAAACTCCTTTAAAACCCTAGATTGCTTTAGACAAATAAAGGAAAAGGAAATAAAACTGAAATTTGATGAAAGAAAGGAAATTAAATACCAGTGCCTAATCCTATTGGGCTATCGAGTCAACCTAGTACTCCCTGAGGCTTGGTTTTGTGAAAAGAACTTGGGATCCCAGGAAACCCTAGGGTGTACCCAACATATTCTCCCAAGAAATTATTGGTGCTCCAAGATCCAAATGATGATATGAGTGTGTTATCGGCTACTTAAGTGGCAAGGGGTAGCCTTTATCCTATCCTAAGGTAGGATTTGGAAATAAAATAAAGCTTTTCCACACTCAATACTTTAGTCTAGATATTCAAAAATAAAGACTATAAGGAAAATGTTTACCTTATGAAGCTCTTCCACTGTTGAAGCTCTTCCACTGTAGCACTTGGATCTTCTTGTGGCTCCTTGCTAGCTTTCTCAATCCATATTCATTTGTTGCAAGTAAAACCCTCTTGCTATATTCCTCACAAAAAATTACCCAATAAAAATACTAAGCCAAAAGATTAACACAATGGAAATGAGTCAAGTATATCTCTTTATTCTCCAAACTCCCATTACAAATTAGGGAAAAACCTTCTTTATATGGGAGAGGCACCCTTCTATAACCATTTAGAAAATTGTGGGTAGATACAATAACATGTGCTAGAACAATGGGCACAAGAAACCATGGGAATATACTCAAGTACTTATATAGAATCCTCAAATTGGGAGGCACCCTTCTAGAATATTGGAAACAGGTCCAAGATACCACATGTGTGGTCCATTAGAGTGTAGAAATAGGTGCTCCCTCTTCTAAATGAGCCAATGTACCTTGATCCAATCAAAATAATGGTCCAAAAGTGGAGTGCCCTCATTAAATGGTCCATGAAATGAGGCTCCAACACATAAGAGTGTATAAAAGTTAAGCAAGAGAAAGGTGGGACCCTATAGAAGGAAGCATGTGGGGTCCAAAAGGGTAATAACCAACTCAATCACCTGTAACAAATTGAAAAAACCTATTCCAAAACCTGTAACAACCTGGTACATGTCTGTAACCACCTATAAAAACCTGGTTCAAGTATTCAAATACCTCAACAAACTCCCATGTGTGGTCCATGTGAGAGAATATGGCACATGTGTGAGGCAATATGATCCAACTAAGTAGGGACACACTCCTGAAGTAGTCCATGTGGAAATTGTGGTGATTCGACATCCCTGTCATATCCCAATTCAATGTCATGTATCCCAACACAATGACACATATCCCAATGAAGTACATATATCGAGGAAAATGACATTGATTCCAATGTCAGTGGATATGACCAAATATTGGTACATGGATCCCAATATATCATCATAGATCCCAATGTAGTGTCATGGATCTGGAGGCACATTATACATTTCCCAAGGCATGGATGATACCCTATATACATGTGCATAACTCCCAATGCAAGTCTCCCACTAATAGTGGTGGGTCTAACCCCTTTACAAGCCATTAGATGATGCACATCATCCATTTCTCTTATAACAACAACATAACAAAGGTCAATTTTAAAAATTGCCTAAGTTTACCCTAGGAGGACACTTTTAACATGTTATTACATGTGACAAAGACCAAGACACATAATATTTCCTAGATAACCAGGTTAGATGTAGGTGAAAAGGTGAATAACATATAGAAAGGTAAGGGGAATGTCGTGTAATAACCCTCAAAGCCTCATATGATGATAAAGTTCCCCTTTTTTGGGCCAACTAGCTTTCAAGAGCTAGGAATCTTAATTATTTTTATATATAAGCCTTATAAGAGGGAGATTGTGCCTAGAGATACCATCTCATAACTTTATTTATTTCCCCTTTCTTTGCCTTTTTATCTATTCATTTTATTGAACAAGTCCCTTTTTCTTTAGATATTCATAGACACACATGTGACTTAGGGCCATTGGCCTTTTTAATGAGGTGGCATAGCTCCACTCTTCTTCTTTTTTTTCGCTCTTTACATATAGCCTTATTGTCTTTATTTGACTTAGTCTTACATTATGTTTTCATTTTTCTTAGGCTAGACCTTGTTGGATGACATCTGATAAATCAAACATGAGTGGGAGATTATTTTTTATGAATGAGATGCAAGTGAGAGGGAACGTGTGTAAAGGTTTTATGTATGATTGGGATATGGACATGCTACACCCAATTGGCCACTATTCATATGACCTGACTCAAGACCCATCACATCTTTAAGGAAAATCATGTCCCCAATGGTAAAATGAGACAAAATATTAAATTGTTAATATATGGAGTTTCTATTAGATAACACTTGAATGATTAACATTTTCATGACTAATTTAGAAGTTATAGAACCATTTCTAAATGAAAAACCAATGCACGGGGATAAAACCACAACATATGAAGTATTACATCTTAAACTAAAGAACCATGAACATGCATACTGAAAACATACTATACCATGTGCATTTGTCATTATGAATATAGAAATATTTGCCTCACCATTGCTATCTTGTATAGAGGGCCTTTTTCCATTTCCCTATGCAGACTTATCAAACCCCCTTTTGATAAATCCAAAGCCAAAAATATATATTTTTCCACATATACGTTCCCTAACTACTTTGCAAGATGCATATGCGCTTGATGCTCCACTACAGCTCGTGTATATCGGGATTTGTGCCAGAAAATACAAAATGAGGTCGGGTTTCCATGTCACGACAGAATATATTTGATCTTTGGCCTTCCATATACTGGAAACGTTCCGACTCGGCCCTTTAGTTGCATTCTGGAGGCTATAAGAGCACAATTTCGAGCTGTGGAAAAAGAGAGATAAAGCATTCAACTTTGAGAGAAAAGTTACTCTGAAGGAATTACTTCATATTGAGTCTGCATCCCTTTATCCCTCAAGTCTGAACACAGTGTTCAACCCCCAAGCTCTTCCCTTATTGTCAAGAGAATCTCTTTATCTCTTTGCTATGAGCTTGCCTTTGGTGGAGGATTGAAGTGGTGGAGACCCAGTTGGAAGGAACTTGGTTTCTTGGTTTCGAACTGTGCTAACACAGAAGTCTATAATGTTGATACTTATGTTGATCAATTATTAATAGAAATACTCCTTTCCCGTCCTATCGATATCTTGAAAATATATGATTATTATCCATGGGCATGTTTGTAATGTTTATTAACGGATTGTGCTATCTGATGTGCTAACTCATTTTATATGCTGTCTCTATATACTTGCATCGCTTGTTTGTCGAGAACTTCTTGCAGGTGTAAGGCTTTGGGTCAAAGTGCTCAACGGTGGAACGACATCAAATTATTGGATCAAGGTAGGCTTCTTCCTCGTATTGCACATTAGTTTATATAGCACATGTTGGAATCGAGTTGATTTCTGCAGTCATACCTGTCTATTGTGGTTTACCCTTGGCCATAGAGAGTTTTTCCCTTGTAATAGAATTGGCAACTCCACTGCAGAGAGATCTTCCTTATAAGGGTTGAAGTATTTTTCCTTCTTACGTTGCTCTTTTTCCTTTGTATTTCTTGTCGTATCACAGTTGGACATAGTCTGTTCACTCTGGGTCTTAGTTTTCATCCTTTTTTACCTTGCCTAAACTTGTTTTAAAGGATATACACCCTTTTTCCCCTGACAACTGCGTGTATACGCTTGTTGTCCCACTACAAGAAGCATATATACACCCTTTTCTCTTGAACATGAGCGTATACCACTTCCCCCTTGCTTTTTTTCTTGGTTTAGTGACTGCTGGGTAGGTTTTGAGGATCACTAAGCCTTCTTGGGTCTCTGTGGTACCCGTTGAGATTATCTGGGATGACAGGAAACCTTTTTGGAGTTGAATTTTTGTACGACATCTTTCTCTTGGTTTTCCGTTTTTTATTTGTCCTTGGTAGTTGGGCTGTCCGCTTAGTTGCTTGATATTATGCTCGAGTGATTGCTTTTATACACTGTAGATCTTGTATATCAAGTCACTTATCAGTCCATACATTTTCTTTTTAAATACATTGAAAATACAAAAAATAGGCACTTTGCATTGGTTGGTATTTTTGTCTTTGAAACTTTATCATTAGCTTAGCACATTTAGCGAAAGATTGTGTTTTATTTCTGAGTTGTAAAATTAAAATTGAAGATTGCACTGTTTTATTTAGCATATCATTTACTGAAAAGTGAAAGTTAGGCTATGCATTATATCTATTTTTATTCTTATGCAGAGTCATAACACCATGAGTTTCATTTCCATACCTTTTTGAGTAATCATGGCCAATAAAATTTTACGCTTTAAACTAAAATTGATTAGTCATGATTTTATTTTTTAGGGTGCACAAACTAGCCTAGGATTTAGTGCCTTGGAATAGGATTTTGTGAGTAAAATTCTCCAAGGCAATTAAAGCAACTTATGTGTCTGAGACAGGGAGTTGAGAAATCTATTGTATAATTAGTAATATCAGGAGGCTCTACTCACACCGGAGTTAATCATGAGGTTGCACACATTTAGTTGAAAGGATAACCCCTGGATACTCACCTAGAGTCAGAGATATTTCTGTGGATTTATTCATATTTGGGGATCTTGCTAGTGCCCATACCTCTGTGAGAGGCTGTACTTTCAAGGTTTCAGGCTTTGCTACCTTGCCCATACGGTGATCCAGACTTACGACTGTTCGCTTGTGCATCGGTTATACAATGGTTTATTAGTTGCTTGACTTAGGTTTCTCATAGGTTACTTGTAGGGGTTATTCTTCTTGTATCCTGAGTCAGATAGGGGTCGGACATCACACAACCTTTATGGAGGATTAACTCTCTAGGGGGGTCTGACCGACTGGTTGTTAAGCCTATGAGGGCCCTTACAACTGATTCTGTTACCTCCAAACTTTAGCAGGGAGTCTCATTTCCCTCTTGGACGAGACATACCTTCTTTAGCGAGGGAGACCACTGAACCACTTTAGCCCGTTTGCATGCATATTGGCCGTTTGAATTTTTGGTATGCTCTTTGATTATTAGCTGGCCATAGGATTTCGTGCTGAGTCTTTGTTATCATGGATAGTGGAGTTCCTTTTGCTCCCTTATTTACTGCTACCCCCCCATGATGTTCATGGGGGAAAATCCGTCCTCTTTTTATAATGGTATGCATAATTCTGGTACTCAGTCAATGCCTTGGGTCTCTAATCATTTTTGTCATGGTATGTCTTCACACTTGCCATCCTCTGTCTCTCCTCCTTATGTGAATACAAGTTTTGGGTCTGGGGGCATGATGCCTCCTTCTTATCCCTCTTTGTTTGGTGGGAGTCATATCCGTCAAACACCTCTTATGATAGGAGGTTGGAATCTTCCTTCCTATGAATCCACTATGCGAGAAGTAAGTGCCCAATTAAGAAATCATTCTACTTATCACACTCCATCCACTTATCCTTATTTCGCTATGTCAGTTCCTATGAACACTTTTCCCATGGCGGACCTCCGTCTATCCTCCGGTGTTTCATCCAGGGGGAGTTATTTTTATAGTATGGGCAACCCCCCTCACGAAGTTCCTTCACCTGGGGGAAACATATATCCTCACATGAGTAACCCTTGTCATGTCGCTTTCTCTTCGCAAGCAGCTTCCTTAGTGTCGATGCACTTACAACCCTTTATGAATCAGTATGGAGGAGGATACTGTCCTGCTAGACAAGGATAGGGTGTAAACCGAGATTCTTCATGGCCTACAATTTCTCAAAATCAATCTTTCCATGCACCTTGGACTCAAATGCCACAATTCACTAATACCACAAGTCCAGTCACTGCTAGTCATACTGGAGCTCCATCTCCTACCTATGTTAGTCATGTTGGAGATTGGTCGACAACCTCTACGAGTTATGTTGAAGACCTGGAACTAGCCACTGCAAGTCATGCTAGGGGCACATGTTTGGTCACTGCTAGTCACACTGCACATCCATCACCAACCTTTGTTATTCATGTTGGAGATTCGCTACTAGCCTCTGCAAGTCATGATAGGAGCATGTCACCAGCCACTACAAGTCATGCTGGGGGCATCCATATGATTGAGAATCCTAGACGTCTCAGACATAAGCCTAGATTCCTTTACAGGACTTGTGAAGGAAGTCACCTTACTCATTTGTGTCCTGTTACTGTTGGGATACTAGAAGCGTGGGGATCACCTAAGGGCCCTTCGGGTTCTGAGGCATATATGGTTTCACAACACTTCGCTCCTTCTTTGGTTGATACAACAATCATGCCGATGCAATCTTTGGATGACACCTCTTTTCCTTTAGGGGTTGATGCGCCCTTGGACCTTGTTGTCTCACATCCTGTTCAACCTGTGGTCGTGTCGATGCAATCTTCAATTGACACCTCTCCTATGTTCGAGGGTGATGTGTATCTTGACCTTGTTGTCTCACATCTTGTTCAACTAACAATCGTGTCGATGCAATCTTCGACCGACAACACTCCTGTTTTTTGGGATGATGCACCTCTTGACCTTATTGTCTCACATCCTATTCAACCAATGGTTGAGGAAGTGGTCATATCGATGCAATATTCGATCAACCCCAGTCTTCTCTTGGAGAGTGACAAGTCTAAGGAAGCAGTCGTGCCAATGCAATTTTTGGTCGATCCCGATCTTATGGTTCTAGTTCTACACCTTCTATGCCATGTCCTTAACATTTCTATTACTTCACCTTTTGAACAAGAAAGAGTTTTACTCTTCCTGAGTTCTCTCCCTCCAAGTCTTGACGAGGTTCCCTTTGATTGGGATGGTCTTGTGGGGTATCCAATGCCTCTGCCTATGTCTTTTCCAGGAAGAGACATTATCCGACATAACACAGAGAAAATAAACTCTATTAGAACTTTGTCCTCCTCGACTTGGAGATATTTGGGTCTTCTCGAGCTTGTGTCGGTTCTTCGTAAGATACTGACATTCCATAGAAGATCGGTCCGGGAGCCTTGGTCTCCCCTGTGGCTTGCTGCCTAGAATCTTCCTAATGAGTCTTAGTTAAGCTCTTTTTCGACTCGTCTAAAAAATGAAAAGATCGGCGAGTGATTTGTCCCTTTCACACTCGTTAAAATTGGATTTGAAAGATCATGAGTCCTAGTTAAGCTCTTTTCCAACTCACTATAAAAAATAGAAAATATTTTCGAGTGAACTTGTCTTTTTCACACTTGTAATTTGGATTTGAAAAGACGTATATTTGGCACAAGTTTACCCCTTTTTCACACCAAGTAGACTAAAAGATATAAAAAAGGAATTTTTTTGGCGTTAAATTGTGATTGCATCTCATGCCCTTGCTTGCATTATTGAGCCTTTAGCTGGTTCTCGCTTTGCATTATAAACCATGGCCCAAGCAGTTTGCATCCTCAACCAAGCAGAGCCTTGTTTATATCCTTCACAATTTGACACCCTATACCCTGGAGGGAACATCACCCCGAGTGTCCATCTCCTGCATGCATTTCCTTGCATTGAGCATAGGTACGTTCCACTGCTGGAACTAGTTTTGCTTACTTGCGATACTCGTTCCCTCCTCTGTATCATAGCATTCACTTGTTATGAAAAAAAAAAGACGGGTGGGAAGGGAGTACTATATTGTATTTGGCAGTAGTCGTGTCGCCTTTGAACATAGCACAAAGTTATTGAGTCCTTGCATCATCATAATTTTGGGTTTAGCATGGCCTTAGGAAGCTGAACTCGTTACATAATTTTCTCTACTGACTGGTTAATCTTCCAGCCACTATAGAGAACATTATGGATGCCTCCTGCATCTAATCATCAAATCATTAAGTCTATGCTGCCAGAGTCCACCGTATGTCTCATGCTCTTGTTAAAAGGAAGTCTATCAACCTGTGTCGACCACTCCTCAAAAATCTTGACTTCGCATGTCGGCCATACCCTCAGTTTGTCTCAGAATCACATGATACTTTGGTCTTATGATTCACCCTGGCCCTACTTTCATCATTTTTAGGTCACCTTGAACCCAATAATCAACATTTCATTATGGGTTGTTGACTGGGTGGTTTCCCTTGTGTTCGACAGAAAGACATCTATTCACACTTTGGGATTCGTGCAGTGTCTTAGATGCCATTAGCCTTATTGGTGGTTTCCTCACCTTTGTCAACAGTTTTCATCACTGGATGCTATTCAGGGGTTCTTTTTCATGTACCGCTTGTATTTGGCACACACGAAATATGCATAGGGTCATTGGTTCGTGAACATGTTCTTCGTCCGATCTCCACCAAATAATGAAGCTCCTACTTTGTTCCTCGTGCTGACTAATGAGAGATGCCTTAATGCTCTCCTTTCAGTGGGTCTCTTTCCATCGACTTCAGCTCATGTATTTTGGATACAGGACTTAGAGTTTTATGAGTACCTTGAGGTTTGCAGTCATTAGTGGCAGGTTCTCTCACCATTGACAAATGGGAATACATCAATGTCTCTTGATCAATGGATCTATCAAATGTTTGACACCAAATCCTTCATTCACATTTGTAGAGATGTACTTGGTGCCTTGATACCTACTTTCATCATTGGTAGGCTATCTCGCGTTTGTTAACGGTATACCTCAATGACCGATAATCAAACAATGTCTCATCATGTTCGACCTCAACTAATTTATTCACATGATGTAGACTTGCACCATTGGCAGATTTTATTGAAGACTTGAAGACATCACTTTGTAGACACAACTTTCTTGAGTTGTTGTTTCCATTTCGTCGGACCAGTACCTATTTGACTTCAGCGACCATGGGAGATTATATTGTACTCCTTGGTATACATATATCTTCAGATTGATTTTGTAGACTGGATTCACCGATCCTTGTTCGTGACTATGAAAACTATTGGCATGTAACCGAATTTATATTTTCCTACTCATGGCCATGAACACTTGTTGGAATATTTTCCACATGGACCTACATTGTATTCTTGGAAGCCATGTATGCAAATTCAATACATAATGTAATGAGCAATTGAGTTCGTCCAGCTGGTTCTCTACCACTCCACTTCTGGTTTATTTATAATGTATTTCGGCCATTGTAGATATTCCTCTGATCTCACACATTAGGGGGCATCTGTTATAGCAAGATTTGCCCCACCATTGCTATCTTGCAGAGAGGGCCTTTTTCCATTTCCCTATGAAGACTTATCAAACCCATTTTTGATAAATCTAGAGCCAAATATATATATTTTTCTACATATACGCTCCCTAACTACTTTACAAGATGCGTATATGCTTGATGCTATGCTACAACTCGCGTATATCGGGATTTGTGCCAGAAAATACAAAATGAGGTCGGGTTTCCATGTCACGACAGAAGATCTCTGATCTTTGGCCTTCCATATACAGGAAACATTTCGACTCGGCCCTTCAGTTTCATTCTGGAGGCTATAAGAGCACAATTTCAAGCTATGGAAAAAGAGAGAGAAAGCATTCAACTTTGAGAGAAAAGCTACTCTGAAGGAATTACTTCATATTGAGTCTGCATCCCTTTGTCCCTCAAGTCTGAACATAGTGTTCATCCCCCAAGCTCTTCCCTTATTGTCAAGAGAATCTCTTTATCTCTTTGCTATGAGCTGGCCTTTGGTGGAGGATTGAAGTGGTGGAGACCCAATTGGAAGGAACTTGGTTTCTTGGTTTTGAACCGTGCCGACACGGAAGTCTGTAATGTTGATACGTTTGTTGATCAATTATTAATAGAAATACTCCTTTCCCGTCCTATCGATATCTTGCAAATATATGATTATTATCCATTGGCATGTTTGTAATGTTTATTAATGGATTGTGCTATCTGATGTGCTAACTCATTTTATATACTGTCGCTATATACTTGCATCGCTTGTTTGTTGAGAACTTCTTGCAGGTGTAAGGCTTTGGGTCAAAGTGCTCAACGATGAACGACATCAAACGATTGGATCGAGGTAGGCTTCTTCCTCGTATTGCACATTATTTTATATAACACATGTTGGAATCGAGTTGATTTCTGCAGACATACCTGTCTGTTGTGGTTTACCCTTGGCCATAGAGACTTTTTCCCTTGTAACAGGGGAATGCCATCTAATGACCCTCAAAGCCTCATATGATGATAAAGTTCCCCTTTTCTGGGCCAACTAGCTTTCAAGAGCTAGGAATCTTAATTATTTTTATATATAAGCCTTCTAAGAGGGAGATTGTGCCCAGAGATACCATCTCATAACTTTATTTATTTCCCCTTTCTTTGCCTTTTTATCTATTCATTTTATTGAACAAGTCCCTTTTTCTTTAGATATTCATAGACACACATGTGACTTAGGGCCATTGGCCTTTTTAATGATGTGGCATAGCTCCACCCTTTTTTTTTTTTTTTTTCTCTCTTTACGTATAGCATTATTGTCTTTATTTGACTTAGTCTTACATTATTTTTTCATTTTTCTTAGGCTAGACCTTGTTGGATGACATTTGATAAATCAAACATGAGTGGGCGATTATATTTTATGAATGAGATGCAAGTGAGAGGGAACACGTGTAAAGGTTTTATGTATGATTGGGATATGGACATGCTACACCCAATTGGCCACTATTAGTATGACCTGACTCAAGACCCATCACATCTTTAAGGAAAATCATGTCCCCAATGGTAAAATGAGATAAAATATTAAATTGTTAATGTATGGAGTTTCTATTAGATAACACTTGAATGATTAACATTTTCATGACTAATTTAGAAGTTATAGAACCATTTTTAAATGACAAACCAATGCATGGGGATAAAACCACAACATATGAAGTATTACATCTTAAACTAAAGAACCATGAACATGCATATTGAAAACATACTATACCATGTGCATTTGTCATCTAAGGTGTGGGGATGAATATAATCAATATACCATGGTTGAGATGGCTAAGTGGTGAAGGTTGAATCATCATGCAATTAAAGGAGAATAAGGAGAGAACCTGCATCTGAATGGCATGATCAACTGATCTCAGGAAATATGGAACATGCCACACTGGCTGATTGGGTGTCTCTGGGACTGTTACCCTTGAAGGGTAAACAAACCCTGATTTCCAAATTGGACCCCCTTTTGACTTGTTCTCTTTTTCCTTGGTCCGATTTGGTGCTTGAACTTGATTTCCAAATTGGGACCTCTCCCTCAATTTTCTGGTGTAATTTTGTCTTGATTTACCAATTGACCTTGATTGCTAAATCGAGACCTCCCTCCTGAAAATCTAGTTGTAGTTTGAATTGTAGAAAGGGAGTTAGTTATATGGAATAATTTATCTATTAATGTTAACTCTATGTGCCATGTTCCTAGTTCACTAACCTATAGGAACCTTTACATGGGTACAAGGAGGTAAGAAAGGGAATCAAATAGCCAAGAAAATGACCTAAACGGTAAAAAATAATTTCACTAAGAGAATAAAAACCCCCAAGTGGCATTGAAGAATATATAGATGGAGATACTGAATATGCAAGAATGGAATCAAATTTTCATAGAAGAAATTATATTGGATAAAGGAATCAAACCCCTAGCTGTCAGGATAAAGATAGTTGAATGGGTTCAAAATGATGAATATCTATCTTTTTCTCTTGTATAAATAATATCATTTGGATAGAGAAAATGATTTTTCTTGTGCACATTTGTAGAGTATTATATGAAATGTTAATGAGGAGAATCCATTACTGGCCACTTTTTGGAGACTCATTCTAGTGTACGTGTGGTGTGGGACTACTCCCTTTCTTGTTTATGCTGGAATGAATGTAAGGATTTTATTTTTGTTGTAGTCTATTCTCACACAAATGGTGATTGCTTCTTACCATTGTGATTCAATCTATTTCTAGTCATGAATATGAAATGGTTACTAGTTATTCATATAAATATAACCTAATTTGGTGACTAGTGTTTTCATTGTTTTAACCACTATTCCACAACAAACAATTTTTTATTCTAATGGTTGGAATGGTTGTTTATTTCATGTTCATTTCATTCCCAAATCCTATCTAGGTGTTATATTTGGATATCATTTTGTTGTTAGTTATAGGATTGCATTTATGACTTATAATTTACTACTTAAAATCGTTAATGGTTTTTGGGCCAAAATCAAGATGGGTTCCCTATTCCAAACAATGTGAGGTCTAATTGGGAAATTTCATTGGGGAGAATCCTTGATGCTGAAGTGGGGACATTCCCCCCTATCAATAGGTACATATAATTTATAACATATGGAACATTATGCATTTAATTTAGTATAAGTTTCCTCAATTGGCAGTAATTAGGAACAAAAAATTTATTTTCATGCATAAGAATTCCATCATATTCTATCTTATACTCTTCATATTTATACTATACTTTTTACTGTTGTAATCCTTCTTTCACTTGGAGGTAGTGCTCATCTAATACAAGAGATTCAAGAATTATATTTATCACGCTTGATTTGCACATGCTAATATATGTATCATGCATATCATGTATTCTTCTCTTGAGTGCATCAACAACCTTCTTCTATTTTCCTATAATGTACTTGATTTCAAAATCGAGTTCATAAAGAAATTCCAACCACATTGTTTTCCTGACATTCACATTTTGTTATTCAAATAAATATTTTAGACCATTATGATATGTCATCAATTCAAATTTTCTTTCCATTAAGTAACACCTCTACATATTTAATGCACGCAGTATGGAAACAAGATCCAAATCACATTTGACATAATTCTTCTCGTACTCAAGTTTTCTGAAATCATGACAAATTGCATGCCCATTTTTAGTAATAATTCCACCAATTCCAACTTTGTAGGCTTCAGTGGATTCCAAGAAATATTCATTTGACCAATAATTTTAAGAACTAGTGCACTAGTGAGTAGTTTATTTAATAATTGAAAACTTTCCTCACAATTTGGTGTCCATTCAAATTTACTCATTTATTTTGTAAGGAAGTTATTGGATGTGCAATATTGGAAAATATTTATATAAACCTTCTGTAATATCTAGCATGTACCATTAATGACCTCACATCTACAACATTCTTGGGTGTAGACCATCCCATTATTGTTTTTTTTTTTTTTTTTGGATCCATTGCTATTCCTTCCTCATAAATAATATGCCCCAAATAATTAATTTTCCTTTGATAGAATGAACACTTTCTTAATTTGGCATATAATTGATGTTCCCTCAACACTTCCAAGATTAGTCTCAAATGCACTTCATGTTCCTCCTTTGACCTTGAGTAAATGAGAATATTATTAAGAAATACAATTAAAAACTTGTCCAAATATTTTCTAAAAAATCCATTCATGAGACACATAAAATTCGTTGGTGCATTTTTTAAGCCAAATGGCACCACTATAAACTCATCGTGTCCATATCTAGTTTTGAAAGTTGTTTTGTTGATATATTCATTCTTTATTCTCATTTGTTGGTAACCCAACCTTAAGTTTATCTTTGAAAATATTTTTGCATCTCTTAGCTAATCAAATAAGTCATCATTTATGGGTAGAGGATATTATTTCTCACAATGACTTTGTTCAATTTCCTAAAATCAATACATATCCTCAAAGTTTCATCTTTTTTCTTTACAAAGACTACCAGTGCTTCCCAAGGAGAGACACTTGGGAATACATACACCTTATTTAACAATTCTTCTAATTGCACATGCAACTCCAATTTTGGTAAACTCATTTTATATGGAGTCTTAGAGACTGGAACAAGTCCAAGCACCAAATTGATAGAAAAAATCATTATATATTTTTGGTGCTAATCTAGGAATTTCCTCTAACACATCTACAAATTAATGTAATACCAAAAAGTCCATAAGAATTGGAATTTTATCCTTTGATGACTCCTCAATTTGAGTTGCATACGATTGACACCCTTTTTGAAGACTTCTTCAATTATGAAGATATAATTTGCCATATAAAAATAGACCTTATAATACCTTTTACTAGCCTTTGATTTCCTTCCTCATCAATATAAATGATGGTCATGTTATGATAATATAAAACAACATAACATGAATCTAAAATTCAATTCTAATGAGAACATCATAAGGTCCAAGTGGTAGTATGTTCAAATCTTCAAAAGTCTAAAGTCCATTCTCTCTAATGGACAACCTTTCACTATTTGATTGATTTTACTTTCTATTCTAGTATCCAATTGAACCAAACATGGATTTGTATTCTTAAGAAAAAATATATTAACAATCTTAAGAGCAATATAACTATAACCTTACCTTGGATAATTAAAATTGAAATAGATTTCTTTGCAATTTTACTTTAATTTCAATTAGATTGGATTGGTTGTGTTATTTATGATCATCAAACGCTGCATAAATTTAGGGAACATTCCTTGACACATCATCCACTTTATTATGTTCGTGGATGTCATTCATAGTGTTCATTTTGTCTTCAAAATGTGGACAATATTTATACACATGTTCATGTTCACATCCACTTCAAGATAACTAATGATAACTGATTTTGTTAAAAAGTATTGGAACTATTTCTAAAGAAAGGAGGATTGAAACCCTTCTTCCTTTGATATTTCTTTTCTTTCTTCTTGTTCGGAAACACAAGTATTCCAACAGAGGATGAACATCTTCAGTAACCATTCACATAACTAGATCAAAGATCAACACACCGATGTTTTGACATCGTAAAACCATTACGGGGAAACATCCACAGCCCTAGGCAACACAGTGACTTGGAGCAGTATATTAATGAAAAAGAAAAATATTATATAGAGATTTTCTCACAATCGATCATTGACAAATAACCCTCCAAGCTCTTTAAATAGAGATCATGAACCAATCGGGTGTTAAACTACAAATCAATGGTCGTTAAGATATCGGATGAGAATATGAACCGTTAGATCACTCTATGTAAGAAACATATCGTGATCGTCGTATTTCCTAACTACAAATGCATATTGTTAGTACCGGGAGCTAAATTGTAAAGAAACGCTATATAAAAGATGTTGTTTATGCAACACAACCTAATTTTCCTATTCTGTTATATGCTAAATTAAAATGGTCTTGGGTTTGATATTGGGCAAGTAATTGTTTGGAAAAAATATTTCCTAAGGTTCTTTTGGGAAAAAGATATAATTTTTTTTTCCTTTTAGTCATTTTTGGCTCTCGGGCCGGGCCTATTCAGAGTGTCACTATTGGGCAAGTAATTGTTTGGAAAAAATATTGCCGGGCCTATTCAGAGTGTCACTATTGGGCAAGTAATTGTTTGGAAAAAATATTTCCTAAAGTTCTTTTGGGAAAAAGATATAATTTTTTTTCCTTTTAGGCATTTTTGGCTTTCGGGCCGGGCCTATTCACAGTGTCACTATTGGGTTAAAAATCAAATGAAACACAAGTCAACGCTCAAACTAAGCACCCAACGGCAATCTCACGAGACCATGCCACACAACTCATCAGATTAAATTAGAGAATTAGCATATATAGACAATATACTTATTGCTTACCCGATGGATGTGGGATATATCCCACTGTAAGAAAATAAAACGCAACAACATCATAGCACGAGGCAACACAAATGTTCAATTGATAGCACACAGGGCGCTACAAGGATACAAGGTGAATCGTTTGTGCTCCACGCATCGATAACACACAGGTTTCAAATGAATAAACATGTGTCCAACATTTAGCACCAAATGCATGCCACGAGGAGAACACCATCGAGCTCTGTCAACTACATTGTTGAAAAGGATTATAATGGTTGTCTGTTTCATCAACGATGGTGATGTTTTGGAACACATTTATGGTCTACTATGAACAAAAGGAAACATCATCATCGACCGATTAGCTACATCCATAATAATGTATAAGGTGCCGGGTGTTGAGCCTAGTGTAAAGCATCGACAGTCAATGCAACCCAAATTCAAATAAATATACATGCAAATGAAGCTAAGGCTTGTGTTAGAAGAAGACATGAACCTCGATTGCAGACTTGTCTAGCAATACCTCGGCTCTTAATTCCAAGCAGCTTGTTGGATTCTGTATATTGGTCAATATGTGAGCAAACTTCTAGGATTGAGTTGATTGCAAGCATATCCAGATATGGCATTGACTCTTTCAGCATAAAAGTCTAACGAGAGGTTGGAGCGAGTATTATCGACCTACGTAGGATTGTGGTTTATATACAGTGCATGGATGGGTGTCTCAAACTCTCACCATATATACCTCGCCTGTCCACAAATTTCACCCAAAAGAATGGAGGCAAAGTATCAATGTCAAATATTTGAGAAGAAAGTTAATGGAGGCACAGCATTCCACAATTAAAGGAGAAAATCAACAGGTTTAATTTCATTCCAGATTTTGTGGACAAATGGCTCCATATTTCATGGATCTTATCATTGTTTCCAGATGAAAAAAAACAACAACTCCATATCACATATTTATGCAAAAAATTAGTAACAAGATATTAAATTGCGAATTTCAAGGAAGCAGTTCCATATTTGATTTCCAACAATCTTCAGTAGTTCGAGATTCTAACTGCCTTTAGTAATTTGAGACATATGACTATTCATTTGTTTTAATAGTTTTTATTTTTGATTTTATATCCAGCGAAACATAAAACAATTAATTTTTCTTTATCTCTCTAAAAAATATTTTTTCTATTTTGGGTGATCAAAAGATCTCGAGCTACTAGCTCTTGAGGATAACAATTTCTTATATATATGAAAGAGAGAAAACAGTGAAAAGGGAAGGAGGCCCAAAAGGGGTTTTCTCCAAGACCTGAGAGAAATTTACAAGGTAAATTTTTGTGGCTACATGAATGTAAGCTTGGGGTATGATTGTTCTGAAAGCATCTCTGCCATTGAGGATCTATGAGAGTAGTTTATCAGTTTGTTTATACCTTTTTTTTCTTCTTACTTAAATAAAATGTAGTTTTTGAGAATCTAATCCTATCATTGATTTATAAATCTATGAGTAGCAGAGACTCTGTTGTAGTTTTCCTATTTATCATTGTATTATTCAAGTATCTTGATTAGTTCATTTGACAGAAATGATCTTTCATTTAATGGACTTTTGCTTTATGTTTTCCATTATTCTATCTACACAACCTTTGTCTGATAAGCAACTTGAGTGCCTTCAATTTTTAGGTTTCTTTGACTCCATGCCCAATGAAATAATCTTGTAGACAATTTGATTCCTTGTTCTCTCTTGTTATTTTGGTTATTCCATCCGCGTATAAACAAATTTACACACCCATGTTCAAATGTTTATAGGCTCACCTCATTTGCAGTATGAGGGTGACTTTTAGAGCTAACACATACTAAAGAAAAATACTAAGAAACACACTTTTACCTAACGACACATTAGACCAAGTATATCTTAACTAATTCCTAAGTGTCTAAATATCCTAACACTTCTTATCCTTCCAAGATTTATGAAAATCTACTCTACTTTTGTTCTGATCATACAAGTATTTGGCTTTAGGGATTGCTTTTTCAATATTCTTAAGTTCATCAAATTGAATCCTATCCTTGTTGAATGAAGGTAAGCCACTTATGAAATGTTGTATCATTACCTTATTATCTCAAATATACCCAACATATCTCACTGATTCTAGAATTTTTTTCTCATATTCCTCTATAGTCATATTCCCCAATTTGAGTTCTATTGGACCTCAACAAACCTTAAAATTTTATGAATTTTTAGTTACCACTTTTTTTTAATAATTTTTTTTCAACCTTTCTCTTTTGAAAGTCTTCATTTTTCAATTTGATGAAATTTGTATTATAATGAAATCTTTTGCTTTCTTGATTTTTGATTATTAGAACTTAAAAAATTTGTAAGTTCAAAAATTCAAAAATAAATTAAAAAAAACGTGCATCATAGGTGAGATTTCACTTTCATCAGAGTTAAAACTCCACTTTCTTTGTCATAAAAAATCACAAATATCCCCCGATGATTTTTAGTTAGTGGAGGAGTGCATGCACTTTTGTTTTAATGGAAAGTGAAAATTATCCTTTGAAAACCTTCATGGAGTTAATCCCAGTTTTGGTCGGAGTTGAAAGTTAAATTCTAACTCCACCAAAAGTCAAAATTTATCTCCACCAAAAGTATAGGTTAGACACAAATGAAAAAGTGAAGAGAGGGCTATGATGAAATGAAAATTGGAAAACACATTTTGCTCATCGAAGAGAAAAAATACTTTGATTGAAATAAAAAGTTGGATAATCACTCCAAAAATGTGGTAAGAATTTGTTGATGAGACTAATTTGTTTCCTATGATTAATAAAGTGTATCATGGTTATCCTCAGACTTTCCAAAGAGTTTTTATTTCACTTTTCCTTCCACTTAAATTATTTTCTATAATTGTCAATTGTGTTTAGCTTAGGTGGTTGGGAGTGTTGGAATTATTATCATTGATGTCAAAGGATTTGGGGTATTTGTTAATTTTAGAGCAGCTCTTAAGTTTCTTTTCAATTTACTAGATAACAATAGCATAGGTAGGATCACTGAGAGAAATACTACAACAACATCCTTAATATAGATTGCCAATACAATGCCAAGATAAAAGACCAAACACTAGAGAATTGCTATCTTTTTAGCTCGGGAGGTACTCCACATGTGTGTCTTGTATGCAAAAGTTACCTTGTACCTACACTACTAGACACTTGACTTTGTAATGGGTTTTTATAAAGTTGTGATAAAGTGGTTCTTTTATTAAAGTGACTTTTAAATAAAGTGTACCTTCTAATATTAAAGTGACTTTATCTCATAAAGTGCACTTATGTTATAACGTGAAAATGTACTTTAATATTTAAAGTGATTTATTTTGGAGGGAATGAATCATGACCCTTGATCTTGTAAAGGCAATATTAGATATTGGCCATTGGAATTAGGGTTGGAGAAGGTGAAGGGTCACTTTCTGATTATAAGAGAATACCTATGGTAGTGTACACGACACAATCAGAAGGAGATTGAGAGAGATTTCTGAGATATCTTGAGAGAGGAAAGTTAGGGCAGCAAGGATGGTGCATTTCCCAAGACAGATTGGGCACAAATACCAATGGAATATTTCTGTGTGAGTGCTGATATTTATTGTTGTTGTTGGAGGCCATACTGTACGGATTCATACAGTCCATACAACAAGGGAAAGAGGGAACAAAAATCGAGGCAAGTGTGGCACAATTTTTGAGGCTGTTTTGGAGGGTTTTTCTTGCTGCAACAGGGTTGTACAGATCATGCCATACAACAAACTGTGGGAACATTTTCCAAGGTGCTATTTTCTAGGCAAGCCGTACAACAATACAAATTTGGCACGTTTTCCAAGGTAGAATATTTAGGGGCAGTTTTTGTGTGATGTAAGTGTATTTCTCTTGCTGGAAATTATATTTTCGCTGTTGATATATCTTTCCCAAAGCTAATAAAATCTCTCTCTCTCTCTCTCTCTCTCTCTCTCTCTCTCTCTCACTGGGTTTCCCCACATTGGGGTTTTCCTTGGCTTTGACTAAATTTATGAGTTTTTCTGAGTTGAATGGTTATTGTTCATTGTGTTTATTCCGCTGCAAAATTTATTAGCAATGTGTATTTCTGCTTCTGGTAATTTCTGAATGTGGATTTAGACATTTCATAGTTCATAGAAGTTAGTTATCTCTAGGTTGCTAAGTGTATGAAATAATTTAGTCTTGCTTCTTTTGTCATTTAAATTTCTTACATGGTATTAGAGCTTGGGCTTTGAGTTACAGTGGACAGTGAGATATTTGGGCAAGTTTGAAGGGGGGGAAATATGTTGTTTGTTTTCCTTTGAATAGTGACAGGGAATATGGCTGCATGCATTAGATTTGAGGATCGGTTGGATGGAATTTCCAATTATTTGCAGTGGAAGGTCCGGATGTCATTTTTTTTCTCAAGGAGAACAAACTTTGGAACTATGTCAGTTTTGTTGTTGTGGCTCCCACAACAGATCCTGTTGCTTTGGATTTGCATGAGGTAAAGGAGGCCAAAGGTCAGAGGATTATTCTGGATGGGGTGAAGGACCACCTTATCCCACACTTGGCTGAGAAGAATACAACCCAATAGATGTGGGATGCACTTAAGAACTTATTTGAGGTGAAGAATGAAAACTAGAAGATGGCCTTGAAGGATAAGATGCATAATACCAAGATGGGTAAGGGGGAGAGTGTGTATTATTATCTTACAGGGGTAGCTCAAGTGAAAGATGAGCTGGATGTAGTTGGGGAGGTCATGTCAGATTCAGAGTTGGTGAGGATATCCTTGAAGGGATTCACCAAGGAATGGGAAGTCTTTGTGAAGTGTGTGGTGGGTCGTGAGAATATTCCAGATTGGAGCAGACTGTGGGATGATTTCACTCAAGAGGAGATCTAGGAGGGATCTCATAGCAATGGACAAAAGTAAGACAAACCCGAGGATAATGTTTCTCTTGCTGCAAAGAGAAAGAAGAAAGGAAATTCCAGGAGGGACTTGAGTAAAGTCAGATGTTATTGCTATAACCAGTTGGGGCACCTTGCTTCTCATTGTCCTGAGAGGAGGAGAAAGAAGAAGGAACGAGAGGGGCCTAAGACAACAACTACAACAACCATGGAGGAATTTTCTTCCAAGTATGACAATGAATTTTCTTTGGTTACTCTAGTATCCAGTGTCGGTAATGGAGGATTTGGGGGTGATTTTAGATGGATTGTTGATAGTGGAGCCTCTTGTCACATGATGGGAATCTGACGAGTATTCCTTATTATCATCGAGACAGGTCCTGACTGACTGGTGTAGAGTGAAGGTGGTATGGCGCGAGCTGTACGTGGAGTTGGAAGGGTTAGATTCTGACTCGAGTATGGAGGATTTCTGGAGCTTGATGGAGTTCTCTTTGTTCCATAGTTGAGGGTTAACTTGATCTCAGTATCAACCTTGGAGAATGATGGATATTGTACATTTTTCAAAAGATGACATGTATTTATCTACAAGGAGGGAGCGGACCCAGTGGAACCACAATTGATTGGTGATCGGGTGGACATGTTGTGAGGACAACCTTCAGGATATGATTCAATGTCACATGAGGAACAGAAGGCTCCTGAGATTGTGGTGGGCCCAAGGATTTAGCCTTGCATTCTGAGAGAAGAGAGGGAGTCTCTTATGAGCACCGACAAGAGGCTCAATTGGTGTGATCAAATCGATGCTAAGGGTGGAGTGGATTCTCCTAGAAGCATAAGGTTTAGAGTGGCTATTAGAAGAAGATCTTCTGGTTCGATTTCTGTGCAGGTGTTGAGGATGGCTCCAGGTTCAGAGGGAGATCCTACTGAGTACAATGTGATGGGGCTAGATGATGGTGATGGCAACGGGTACATCCCTTGCTAAGAGGGAGTGTTATATTTTTAGCTCTGGAGGTACTCCGCATGTGTGTCTTATATGCAGAAGTTACCTTGTACCTACACTACTAGACACTTGACTTTGTAATGGGTTTTTATAAAGTTGTGATAAAATGGTTCTTTTATTAAAGTGACTTTTTAATAAAGTGTACCTTCTAATATTAAAGTGACTTTATCTCATAAAGTGCACTTATGTTATAAAGTGAAAATGTTCTTTACTATTTAAAGTGATTTATTTTAGAGGGAATGAATCATGACCCTTGATCTTGTAAAGGGAAGATTAGATATTGGCCATTAGATCTAGGGTTGGAGAAGGTAAAGGGTCACTTTATGATTATAAGAGAATACCTAGGGTAGTGTGCAACACACAATGAGAAGGAGATTGAGAGATATTTCCGAGATAGCTTGAGAGAGAAAAGGTAGGGCAGCAAGGAGGGTGCATTTCCCAAGAGAGATTGGGCACAAATACCAAGGGAATATTTCTGTGTGAGTGGTGATATTTATTGCTACTATTGGAGGTCATACTGTACGGATCCATACAGTCTGTACAACAAAGGAAATAAGGCATGAAAATCAAGGCAAGTGTGGCACGATTTTTGAGGCTGTTTTGGAGGGTTTTTCTTGCTGCAGCAGGTCCGTATAGATCAGGCCGTACAACAAACTGCAGGAACATTTTCCAAGGTGTTGTTTTCTAGGCAGGCTATACAAGAATACAAATTTGGCACATTTTCCAAGGCATAATATTTGGGGGCAATTTTTGTGTGCTGTAAGTGGATTTATGTTGTTGGAAATTGTATTGTTGTTGTTGATATATCTTTCCTAAAGATAATAAAATCTCTCTCTCTGATTGGGTTTCTCCACATTGGGGTTTTACCTGACATTTCCTAAATTTCTAAGTTTTTCTGAGTTGAATGGTTGCTGTTCATTGTGTTTATTCTGCTATAAAATTGCTTAGCAATGTGTATTTCTGCTTATGGTAATTTATGAATGTGGGTTTAGACATTTCAGAGTTCATAGAAGACAATTATCTCTATGTTGCTAAGTGTATGACATAATTTAGTCTTGTTGATTTTTTCATTTAAAATTCTTACAAGAATAACCAAGACTAATAAATGCACATCTTTCTTCCTTCTTCTCCCAACTGCAACTATCTCCAAACTTGCACACTTGTCGAGTGACTTGAGTGAGTGAGATAATGAGGCACTAGCCTCTCTTATTTATACTGGCTTTTAGGCGCTAGGGAGGTGTTTCTTGATCAAGCAGGGCTAACTTCTTCTCTTAGTGGCTAAAACCACTTTAATTAGGCATGGGGCCAACTTTTTAATTAGAAACATATAATTAGGGTTTGACCAATCCACAAAAGGGGATTTGGTAATTTGCAAAGCCCGACATGATCAATCCACAAAAGGGGATTGCGATAATTAATAATAACTCAATAATAAGTAGAATACTCTTAGCAGTTACAATATTTGAGCACTCTCCCTTAACAAGAAGGGTATTCTACAATACAACATCATCAGAGAGAGAGGGAAGCAACATCATCAATGTCTTGAACATTGACTGGCATATCTATACATCATCAAAAGTTTTTATCATCATCCATATCATCATACACAACATGGAGCTCGAATGGCATCATCATCATCTGCATCAACATAAATTAGTATAACATTAATACATCATCATCATTAATAACAACATGAGGATGATACAACATCATCAACAACAACATCATCAATATGAGGTTGGGATATCATCATAGTCAACACGAGGCTGATACATCATCAACAACAACATTATCATCACAACAGAAAGGATGGAGCACAACATCATCACAACATGAAGGATGGAGCAACAACATCATCATCATAATGGGGCATCAAAATGAGGCAGGTGTAACAACATTTTGTGGTACTCTGACAGTCCCTAAGGAGCTACTCAGGAATCATAAGATTCCCTAGGATATAAAATCCTAACGAAGCTACCATGTGGTACTCTGACAAACCGTCCTTACCATACCGTAGGGAACTTCCCAGGAATCATAATATTCCCTAGGATTATAAAAATCCTAACAAATCTACCACTACTGACCACAACTAGCATATACATGCATAGGTACTCTAACATACCGTCCTTACCAGACCTTCAATATCTATCCAAGGATGATCAGTCCCCTAGGATATAAAATCCTAACTGAGCTACCCGCTATTGGTCAGGATACCATAGTATAATCAACATCACTCCCCCTTTCGAGAGAGGTATTTTCGGACTATACAAATGTTTTCTTGAAAGTGCTCAAACTTTACATGAGATAAAGGCTTGGTCAACAAATCTGCAACCTGCTTATCTGTGCCAACATATTAGAGCTTTATGGCTCCCCTCTGCACCATATCACAAATGTAGTGATACTGAATTTCTATGTGCTTCGACTTGTCATGGAACACATGGTTCTATGTCATCTTTATGCATCTTTGGTTATCACATAGAATCACAGTTTCTTCCATCTCCATATAAAATGGACCTGCCAACAACTTCCTAAGCCATATGGATTCACAACTAGCAAAACATGCAACAATGCATTCCACTTCTGATGTGCTGAGAGAAGCATTATATTTCTTCCTACTCTGCCACGAAGTCATGGATGACCCCAGATTGAAACAACATCTTGAAGTTATCTTTCTGTCAGAAACACTTCCAGCCCAATATGAATCGGTATAACCAATCAGTTTGAAGTCATGATCTCCATTATAAAAGAGACCAAAGTCCAACGTACCCTTAAGGTATCTCATCACATGTTTTGCAGCAACAAGGTGAACACATCTGGGCTCTACCAGATACTGAATCAAGGTGTTCATAGACAATCATATATCTATCCTGGTGTTTGTAAGATACAACAACGATCCAATGATCTGTCTATACAACATAACATTAACCAATTTCGATGAAGTATCAACCAAGAGATTTTAATTGTTTCCATGGGTGTGTTCATGGATTTATGCTTAAACATATCAAACCTCTTCAGTATTTCAACTGCATACTTCCCTTGGTTAAGGAAGATCTTCTCTAGGCTATGCCAAACCTCAAGAACTAAGAAATAATGCATTAGGCCTAGGTATTTCATCTCAAATTCTACAACGAGCTTCTTCTTACGATTAGCGATGAACTTTTCTTCTCCAGTTAAGAATAAGTCATCCACATACAACAACAATATAACATGCTCATCATTCATAACCTTGAAGTAAAGGCTAGAATCATCTTTACTCTTGGTAAAGCCCAATCTCGTCAGGAAACTATCAATTATTCCATACCAAGCTCTAGGAGCTTGCTTCAATCCATACATAGCCTTCTTCAACCTGCAGACGTGTGTCTTTCTGTCTTCAACTTCAAACCCTTGAGGTTTTTCTATATACACTTCTTCTTCAATGACACCATTTAAGAAGACTATTTTCACATCCATCTAGTGTAACTTCCACTTCATCTTAGCTACAAGATCTATGATTGTTCTGATACAAGTGTATCTGGATACAAGATAAAACGTCTCTTCATAGTCAATGCCTTCCTTTTGAGGAAATCCATGAGCTACAAACCTTTCTTTATATTTATTAATAATTCCATCAACAACATGTTTTATCTTGTATATCCATTTGGAAGATACCACATCTTTTCTCTTCGGTATGTGAACTATTTCCCATACATCATTATTTATAATGGATTGGTATTATTCTATCATGGCATCTGCCCATTCTTTCTTCTGAATGGCTTCTTCAAAGAAAGTAGGCTTCTTCTCTATGAGATCACACATCAAAGACATATAACTGGAGAATGGATTAGTTTTCTTGACTTTTCTCATGGTTCCTTCTGGGGCACCATACTTCTCTCCATCTTGAATTAGTTCCCTCACACAAGATGGATTTCTCTTGTGAGAGATATTCATTTGGGGAGGTTCTTGAGATTCTATCATGTCATGATATTTTGGAATCTCCTCATTAGCGGAAACTGTGACTTCCCTCACTGGTTCTACAACTCTAGGAGCTACATGTTCTTCTTCATATACTTCTTCAAGATGGCGTCTCCTTGATTTCTTGAGTGCTGCATCTTCATTAAAGGTTACATCTTTGCTGATATCAATATGATGGTAACCAGGTATGAAAATTCTGAAGGCCTTAGAGACATCACATTATCCAACAAATATTCCCTTCTTTCCTGAAGGGGCCAACTTGGTTCTCTTCTCTTTTGGAATGTGTACAAACACTGGACAACCACATATTTTGAGATAGATTAATTATGGCTTCTTTTCGGTGAACATTTCTTTGAGGGTTTTTAAACCACATGTACTAAGGGATAATCTGTTTTATACATACATCGTTTTTCTTGCTGCTTCTGCCCATACGTGCATTGGAAGATCTTGATCATGGATCATAGTCTTCACTGCTTCCATTATAGTTATGTTCTTTCTCTTTTCTTTCCCTCTTAATCCTAACACCTCTACAAAATATTACAAACTATTTTAAGGTGTATTCTCCTCCCTTATCTGACCTGAGTATCTTGATTTTTCTTTCAGAGAGATTCTCTATCAAGGCTTTGAATTCCTTGAATTTCCCAAGCACTTCATCTTTTGATTTCAAAAAGTAAACCCAAGTCTTGTGAGAATAGTCATCAATAAATTACACATAGTATAGATACCCACTAAAAGAGGTGGATGGCATTGGGACACATACATCTGAGTGGATCAGCTCCAAGACTCCTTCTTTATTGTCTCTCTTCGGGAAAATATTTTTGATGTTCTTTCATTGTGCACATCCCTCGCACACACCTTCATGGTCAACCATGAAATTTGGTAGACCTATAACTTCCTTGCTCACATATGGTAAGGCCTTGTAGTTGATGTGATCTATTCTTCTATGCCAAATTTCACACAGACTCTTAGTGGAGTGAATCAAGGTTGCATATGAGTGACCTTTTAATTTATACAAGCCACCTTCTTTTGTTCCAATAACAATTGCATATTCTATGGTTTTTCCTTTTGGCCACATAAGGACTTCACCATCTATGAATGAAATCTTGAAGCCTTTATTATCTAAATTTGAGATAGAAAAAAAATTCTTCATCAAACCTGGTACATATAATACACCCTTCATCTTCATTGGGGTCCCTGAATCAAGTTTGTAATTGGACTCTCCCACTCCTTTGATAGGGTACTGGTAATCATCTCCAAGTGTAACTTTCTGGGGAAATTTCTGTTCTGTAAGTCTAGAGAAAATTTCTATCTGACCTTTCATGTTCTTGGAAGCACCACTATCTATGAGCCAAGTATCCTCACCAGGTGACAATGATCATGAGAGGGCAGAGATTAAGACACAATCTTCAATATTTTCTTTAATCATCTTTGTGGGTGGATCTTCATCTTCAACTGTATGGGCATGGTGCCTTTTGTTTCTCTTCTTGTATTCTTCTCTTACAGATGGAAAATTATTAGAAATATGTTCCATCTTGTCATAATGGTAACATTGATAATATGAGAAGTCCTTTTCTCTTCTTTGACCTTTTTGAAACTTCTGAAATCTCCTTGGAGGGTGAGATTCTTTATGGATGAATTTATTTGGGGAGTGAGACTCCTTATGTGGGTGGGTCTCCTTCTTGAAGTGAGACCTTATCTTTACTCCTTTAGTATGAGAAGCTAGATCTTGATATTCATCCCTTAATAGTATTGCTTCTCGGTTAGCTACTCTTACTTCTTCTTGAACACATTCTTCCCAAAGACTATAAAATTGTAGCTTTTACTTTCTGGCACAATTGGTTTGGATGAATGCATCCCAAGGTATTGTGAGACCATCGAGAGTTTTCATTATGAGTTCATATTAATCTATGGTATCTCTATTTTCTTAGATATTCCTTTAATTGAGAGATCCTAGAGAAATAGTCATGAACTGTTTCTTGTTTCTGCATCTTTATATTCTTGAATTGAGTTCTCAAGTTCATCTTTTGGTTAATGTTTCTTCCTTCATATAATCTAGTTAGGGAATAAAAAATTTGTTTTGGGGTATTATTATATTCCACTTGAGGGATCAAGTGATCTTTGATAGAGTTTGCAATGATTCTTTTGGCCCTAACCACATCCTTCTAGTACTTTGCTTTAGCTGTAGCGTCTACGAGTTTTGGTACATTTTCTTTGATGAATATTGGAAGCTAATTCTCTTCAAGAATGAGTGAAATCCTATAATTCTAGGCACAAAATTTATCCACACATTCTAACTTGTGAACAAGATTGGTGCTTACAGACATCTTGACCTGGAGCTCGGAAAATGACCAAAAATTGAAAATGATCAGAAATTAAATTTGAACCTACCAGGAGGTGCGCTTGGTTGAGGTAAGTAGCCTGGTGTAGTCAGTTTTATGAAAATCCAAATTTTACCCCTTGAAACTGGGCCTGTGAAAATATGGACTGGTACTTCTGGTACTAGTTCTGGTTTCCTGGTTTTCTGGTACCAATGAAAACTAGGGTTTCACTTTCCAGGAGTTCTGTCCACTGAAAAGGTGTGCTCAAGATGCCAATTAGTTCGCTAGACTAGGGCACACTTCCCTAAGTGGTTTTTAGGCTGAAATTATTCTCTAACAAAAATCCCTAATTTTCTTGTACGACAACAATGACGTTTTTGCTTATCCAGTGAAAGGTGCTCTCTTCATCTTAGCTCTGATACCATGTTAATTTTAGAGAATCTATTAAGTTTCTTTTCAATTTACTAGATAACAATAACATATGTAGGATCACTGAGAGAAACACAATCACAAGATACAAAAAATGTATCCTGGGAAACCCTCATGGGGGAGAAAACCCAACAAAAAATTCCTTAATATAGATTGCCAATACAATGCCAAGATTAAAGACCAAACACTAGAGAATAACCAAGATTGAGCAATGCGCCTCTTTATTTCTTCTTCTCCCAACTGCAACTATCTACAAACTTGCTCACTTGTTGAGTGACTTGAGTGAGTGATATAATGAGGCGCTAGCCTCTCTTATTTATACTGGATGACAAGTGCTAGGGAGGTTTCTCTTCATCAAGCAGGGCCAAATTCTTTTTTAGTGGCTAAAACCATTTTAATTAGGCCCGGGGGATGACTTCTTAATTAACAACGTATAATTAGGGTTTGACCAATCCACAAAAGGGGATTGATCTAATTAATAATAACTCAATAAAAAGTAGAATACTCTTAGCAGTTACAATATTTCAACAGTATTTTCCCATGGTATTTAAGGTATTTTCCCACGGTATTGGGAATCAATTATTTGATTAATGGACATGTCTCTTCATGAAGGGTTATGAAAAAGTATAAAAATATAAAGTATTGAGAGAAAGTGAGTGTGTGAAAAATGGATGAGTAAAGATTGAATATCATTCCAAAAGGGAAGAGTTGCAAAATCTGTTTCAGGTCATCTTGACATTATCACGATAACTTATGTTTTGGGACATTTCAGACCTTGAAATTTTGAAGAGGCGGAGGACAGATTTTGGTGTACATATGATAAAATTTAGGAGGTTGGTTCATTATACTTTCAGAGATATGCCCTGTGGAAGTTAGGGATCCTAAATGTTCATGAAATCAGTTTCAGATAGGTCAGATTGAAACTTTCTCTATATAACTTATTTTTTGGGATGTGTCAGACCATGAAATTTTGTAGAGATGGAGGAGATATCTTTGTGTACATCTGGTAAAAATTTTAGATTTTGGTTCACTATACTTTCAAAGATATACCCCATGGAATTTAGGGTTTATGAATGCTCCTGAAATTAGTTTCAAACATGTTAGCTTGGAAATTTCACTATAACTCATTTTATGGGATGTTTTAGACCTTGAAAATTTTCATGTATAGAAGAGATATCAAGGTACATGTGGTAAAAATTTCAAATTTTGTCTCTTTATACTTTTCGAGACATGATATGTAGAAGGTAGTGTTCCTAAATGCTCCTGAAATTAGTTTCAAACATACCAGTTTTTCATTTTCACTATAACTTCTTTTATGAGACTCTTTTGAATGTGAATTTTTTACAGAATAGAGGAGACATAGAGAAGCACCTCATGTAAAAATTTTAGATGTTGGTTCACCGTACGTTTTGATATATGCTATGTGGAATTTACGGTTTTTGAATGGTCTTGAGATCAATTTCAAATAGGTGAGTTTGGCATTTTCACTATAACTTTTTTTTTTTGGACTCTTCAGACTGTGAAAATTTCAGAGAACAAAGGAGACATACATAAGTACCTTAGTTAAAAAATTTAGAATAAGATGTGCAAAATTGGATACGTGTCATGCTGTGCAGGTTTGTTCTTTGGAAGAGGCTCAAACCAACAAGCTTTGGGAAAGTTTCCATTTGGAAATTCAAATTTTGTTCAGAACTTGCAAAGGTGGAATAGTGGGAAGACCTAGTGAAGGAAGAAACAGTGAGTATACCTAGTAAATACAAAAGCAATAAGTATACCTGGTGAAGGAAGAAATAAAAATCATACTCGGTGAAGGTTGGTGCGACTCATAGATTGGCCTCTCTTGCTAAGTTGGTGCTTAGTCATGAGGATTGTTGTCTCCAATAGATTGGTGTCTATGTGTATTTGTAAGAGATTGATATCTCTTGCTAATTTGGTTCTTAGTGGTGGGGATTGGTGTCTACGAACAATTGTAAGAGATTGGTGTCTCTTGCTAAGTTGGTGCTAAGCGATAGGGATTAGTGTCTCTAGTAGTTTGGTGTTTACAAAGTTATGTAAGAGTAGGTTGGTTCCTACTAGGATTTGTACCAGTGAGGATTGGTGTCTCTAGTAGGTTGGTTCCTACAAATATTTGTGACAATAAATTAGTGTCTACAAAGAATTATAAAGAGAGGTTTTGTGGTTTTCTCTCGAAAGGGTTTCCGCATAAATCTTGTGTTCCATGTTATGCAATTAATAGATCTCATATGTGATTATTTTCTTATGGTTGATGAATTTTTTTGAAAGAGTAAAAAATTATCTTATATTGATTCACCCCTGATGACCTTCCAACCTTAATCCCACATTATGCAAAATTATTCAAATGAAATTATGCTCAACTCCATTCTTTGATTTGTACTTAATTCAGAATATCAGGCCCAAAAATCCTTCTTCAACATAGTTCTGTGTTCTCTACTATGCACAACAAACATTAGCGCTCTCAATTAACTCTTTCTCCATAGAACCTAGAACCATAACTACAACTTATACACTTTCGGACTTAGCTTCTCTTTAGACCATCGTAATTTTCACGATGGTAATATCCCATCATTGATCGTCATAGGATGGATGATCCTGATCTCTCATCAAAGTCTTCTAGATTTGGATCCTCTCCAATGATCATCTCTCAATTGGACGATTTTGACCAATTTTTGGAATGGATTCTTCTTTCTTCATATCAAAATCCTCTCTATCATACTCCTTCTAGCTGTTACACTCCGAAACTATTGCTTCGATAATCGTTCTCCCCTCTCGGATTCCGAACAGTCAAATTTCCTCCACCATTGATCTATCATAAGATATAATGGTAAAAAATATTCACCCATCACTTCCACTACACCAAGTATTTTTTCGGTCAACCTGTATGTTCCTGCCACGTGTCTCCTTGTGTGGACACCTCTATGTCGGCATGACGTATATAGGGCACCAGATTACTGAAAATACAACTCTTAATACACTAACAAAACCTCGATCTGGTATGATGTGGCACCCAAACACATGGACCTACTGACATGAAGTTGCCACATGTCACTGTTGACTAAGCTTCCACATGTCACCTTGATTCATGATTTTCACATGCTCCAATTGCTGAATGGACACTGACATGTGTCACTTCCTGAATGGGACATGTTTTACTCTTTGAGTGACTGCATACATGTGTTAACGTATGTCGGGATCAAACTACCAAATTTTCCTTTGTTCTTACTCCTCTCTTGGTTCGGTCCGATAGGTTAACTCTCGAGCACTTTCTCCGATATGATCTCCTCTAGACCATTGATATGATGATTGAATGGACAAATTGATCTCTCTTCCATCATACTTACGCTATGCCTCAGATCACCATTGAACTCCTCTTCGATGGATGGTTTCCACGTACGTCGGGACCTCTATTATAACTTCAAACCAAAACTCACCCGGTGATCGAGATCTGATATGATCTGGATTTGGATTGAACAATCATGATCCTCCTTTAACTTCCTCACACTTTTGTCACTGGATATCAATTGTCGCCCGTCGATATGATTTTCGAACCGACGAACAGATCTTACTCTCACCACCAGATTGTCGGATGTCGAGATTTCTACAATATTAAATACTTTGTAACATCCGGTGTCCGCGGTACACTATAAAAATGACCATTGATATATATATATATATATATATATATATCAAATTATCATGATCCCTCAATCGAGGGATTGACTATGGTATCAATCCAATAGTCGAGACTTATCTTGTTTTTGATGTAATGATCACTAGTTCTCTGCCTGTGAATATCACTTAGTGCGATATGGATCGTTGATCCTTCCGGTGATCAATGATTGATGACTACTGTGTATTTTGATACGAAATGAACTTGCAATGTTTGACTCTTATCTGCACACAACACTGGTTAATACATAGAGGATCCGATATAGTCTCAAATAGTCACATTTCTTCCATTGATGCAAGAATATGCCATATAAAAACACAAGGATTCTATTAATGAATCTATACATGAATTGTACAAAAGCCTTCTCGCCTTCTATGCTTGATTTACATTTTGTTGGCCTCTAATTGCCCCCCTAGACACACTTTTCCTCTTTCCAATCACACCTCTCACTCTGTATCGACACACATATACTCTACCTATGATGCCCGTAGGATTACAATTTTAAACATGGAATGTCTTCTTCTAGCTCATCAACAAATCTCTAATATTATGCAACTAATATCCACAATAGTACTTGTTGAGGAAAAGGTATGGAGAACCTTACTCAAGCATGTTCATATCTTGCCGGGCTAAGGAAAGATAGTTGGGAATTTCACTCTGGGTTTATAGCCAAAGGAAAACAATCACTTAATCTGCAGGTATTAAGTACAAGGGACTATGGATGGTTTGTTTTATATATTATATGTAATTGTGCATAAAAGAAATAAACTTAAACAAGAATACACAAGTGTGTACATGGATATAAAAGTAAAAAATGAACCATATCATCAAAATACATATGTGAGACTGAAATCAGAAAACTGATTTTTACATTAATTTCATTTTGAGATACAAGACTAAATTCTCTTTACAAACCCCTGCGAGGGTAGGGACCAAATTCAAATTTAGAAGCCTCCAATGGGAACCATACAAAAAGACTCTGACAACAAAAGAAAATTGAAGCTAAAGATCTAGATTAACTTGCCAAAAACTGTTGTCACTCGACTCTGCAAAATATTCTTTATCAATTATAAAATTTAATTTATAAATAGACAAGAACACACAGAATGCCAAAGATAAATCATACACCTTTAAAACAAGTTGCTGAAATATATGATTCAGTTTTGAATCCCGTTGTCTTCAATAAGACCCTGATTTCATCAAGATGGTTAAGCCTTCTAATAAACTCATAATGAATGAAAGATGAAAGTATCTCAATAGTATAGAGAAAACCTTATGGTTGAAGTTCTCCTTCTATTTTTCTCCTCTTGTCTCTTCCTTTCATTGAGCTTTTATTCCTTCTCAATAGGTTATGGTAGTTCAACTACCTTTTTTTAGTTAATTCTAATTAGCTTAACTAATTAGTTGATACAATTAATAATGATATATATAAATAAGGGTATTAATTAAATAGTAACTAAATAGGTGGGACCCCTTGTGACTCCCAGTTATTTCTTTTAGTAATGATCAAACATGAAATATAAAACTCAATCATTTGATTCACATATCCTCCTTGTAACTCAAGTTCTCATAATTAGGATCAAACATTTTAAATATCAGAAAAATATAATATGACCATATCCAAAAAAGTATTATATCCATGCTGTCCAAAAAACTGCCTAAATATGTGCTTGCTGTCCAAATTTTTTTCAAAGTAAAAATACTTTCCTCAATAAGAAATAACATAATTCATCATTAAAAACCATATTTATTGTGAGATGCATTTGGCCTCTTCTTACCACTAACCTCTTTTGATCTTTATGTGGAAGCCTTAGGATGATTGAACCTTGAGGCTAGACTGAACTGATAACATGAGAACAATCATATTTAAGATGAAGACACAAAGATACAGATTCATAGGACTCTTTAGATGACTTGGAAGGAGTGGCCACTCCTTTTCCCTTATCTTTCATAGTCTTGGGAACATTGGTTTTTAACCTATTGCTAGCATGAGAAGACTGTACAAGTGAAAGAACATGATCAGGTTGGGCAACTGAATTCTTTGGCGGTGACGGAGGGGGTAATGGAAAAGAATCAGTGGGCAAACCATGGTGATGAGATGCAGGCTATTGGACAATCTCTTTCCAACCATCATTTACAGGCGGTTCTGGATGCATAGACACATGAGGGGGAACACATACACCAGAAAAGTTTTGATGTGGTTGAAAGGGAGGCCTCTCAAGTCGGGGCTGGAGGATCTCATGGCCAACTAAGTTGAAGAAACCAACTTGAAAGAGTTGGTTTAATTCCCTTGGATCAACATCAAAATGCATTGAAAATCGAGGCCTTCTATGACCCCTCTGCCAATTTTCTCTTCCTCTATTGCCTATGCCATTAGTGTCTCTTCTAAAGAAGATCATCCTGAAGCAATATTCCAACATGTCATGAAAAAATATTAACAATCTATGCATAAAACTATACCTAAATAAAATCAAAAGGTTGGCTCTATTATTCACACAAAAGCACATGCAATCCATCCATTAAGTCTTTGAAACCCAATCAATCAACTTGCCATTTGAACATGGAGTGGTAGGGCTATAGTGAAGATGAGGGGGATATAATGTGCGAAAAGTGGGAGCATGGATGGGGAAATGATCAATGAATATTTTTCAAGAAATGCAGGAGTAACATAGACTGTATTCATATCCAACCTTCAAACACCAACCATCAACTAGCTTTTCTTTTTTTGTCATTAATAATTTTCCTTTCCAAAAAGATTTTAAATTACATAATAATAGAAAAGATAATGCTATAAGTGTATTTGGGAATATGAGGGGATTATAATGTGTGGAAAATAATATAGTGAAAGGGAACACAAATGATTACTATTCTATTATATGCCACAATATCCAAAAACCGCCATCACCATCAATAACATAATTTCCAAAACACTTCTCTATTTCATAATTTAAATCCAATACACAACTATTTCCATATCATTCAATATAAAATCCCAGGTAAGTTTCAAGATTGTCAACTGCACAAACTCCCACTTCCCTTTCTTTTAATCAACCAATTTTTTAGGAAAGAATGTTAACAGAGTCATTCCAACCATTAAAACCAACTACATCAAGCACACAATTGGGCTAAGAACGCAACATAAGCCAACAACAAACCCTAAATAAATGTTCTGTAAACAGATTGGGTTCGAAACCCATGTGAAATTGGTGTTCTTTTATACATTTTTCAAATTGACCAAAAACCCCAGTGGATAATCAACCAATGAACCAAGATTTAATGCAAATAACAAATCTTTCCACTGTACACTTTTATTTCCTTTATTCACAGATTTATTTTTTTATAATAAATTGTCAACAAAGATATTCAGCATGACTAAAACCAGACCACATTAAGCACGTGATGGAACACAACATAAGCCAACAACTCTTCAACATATGAGGCTGGTGTCACAACTTTCAATATTTTCTCTGTAACAGACTGGGTTTGGAACCCAATGAAACTGGTGTTATTATTTTAACATCATACATTTGAAATTTGACAAAACCCCATGGATACATGAAAAATAAGATGTGAATAGCCAACCTCTCCAATGTTGGATTAATCACTGATAACAAACATCAAGCTCCGAGTTTGAAATTGCGACTCATCAATAAAATAACTGAGGTCTGGGCGAACACGAAGGAGAACCTTTCAAGGGTTTTGCAAAAAAGAACATTTTAACCATCTCTTATCACAACATACTTTCCACAGACCTCTCCACAGACCCCTCGTGGTGGTCGCAAAGAAAATATGCCCATATATATATACAAACAATTGACAGGAAGTTTGGAGCTACAAATATTTCAAGACTGGTTAATGGCATTAAGAAAACAACCATTCTTTTATATCATTGGGAGAAGAAAATACTTGAATTTTAATGACTAGAGACGAGTGAAACCCGAACAAAATTTTCCATAATTATTTGGTAACGTGCATAGCAACAAAGAAACCACATATTCTGGACACAATGTCATTCAAACAGAAAGGAAATTTCGACTATGAATCAACTTGAACACTTAAACTCCAATATGGAGGAACTTTATTTAGTATGCAATTTCACAATCAAAAACCACATACATTCATTAAACTTTGGAAAGCAAGCACAAACTGTGAGCAATTCTAAGAGAAAACATCAAGATTTTATTATGAGCATAGCTATGTTTCATGAATGGAGAGGCAAGAGCCTTCGTACATGTATGAAAAATTCCAGGAAAACAATGAGTGTGATTTTTCTTTCTAAGGCCAAGCAAAACGGAGGCAACACCAACTGGAACAACCAACCCAAATGCGAACCAAGTGAGGATGGTGACCTCGAGGTAGGGTTAGAGTGATGTGCAGTAATTGCATGTCATTTCCTACATTAACTCCATCAACCACAACCAAGTATGAGCGCACCAACACATAGTCCACTATGTGTGCCATCGAAACAAAATAAATCACATTTTACACCTTCCAATAACTCATGTGCATAGTTTAATACTTAGCACCAAATAAATCCAATGTCTCACATTTCTTGTCAGGGGAAAATTACCACCCTATACAACTTAATCAATGTCTAAAATAATAACAAGAATTCATAAGTGCCATATGCTATAACCATATACAACCCATGTTTGGAGTTCAAATCGATCACTCAAAATATATATGCAATAGAATAAACCAAAACAACACATTTCCCTTTCTTCTTAAAATTAAATCGCCAATAAACCTATCATTCATTTATCTCACATGAAAGCAGTTTCAATGTTTT
>ML783519.1:572392-585201 GCA_009831015.1 Picea engelmannii
TTTGGAGAATCATCTTTGCGAGGTACCCATGAGTGCAATCAAATAAGAGCATCCTTCATCATTATTCACACAATGGGGTCCCACCTATCTAGTATATTATTAATTATATATAAATAGTAAGGCATTGCAACCAATTTGCATGCAGGTACCCCACGTTGCGCTTTTGGGCATCAACAATACTCTCATACTTTACAATCAAATCCTCCATACATAGGATGATCTTCCTAAACACAACTAGTTACTCAATTAAGCCTTTATACTTCAATTAGGGAAAAAAACCCTATCCTTCTAGAATCCAACTACCCCATGCCAAATTACATTAATTCAAAGTTCAGGGAACCCACTCCCTTAGTAAATGTCAAGGCCCCTAGGTCAAAGTCCAATCAACAAGGTTGATATTGGGGGTGAAATTCTCTTGAATCAGACTCCCAAGGTTAAAAAATTTCATAACCTCATGATCACGAGTCTTCCTTTGTTGAAGTTCTCTTGAATCCCAAATCCTATGCTGCTGCTCACTTGCTTTGTTATCTTGTTGCTATCTTGTTGTTGTCTGCAACCTTCCAAGATCCCATACTTTACTCTGTTGTTGTGCAACATCTCTACTTTCTTTAGTAAGTTGTACTGGCATGTTATGCTTCTTATTCTTCTTCTGGTACTTCATCTTGAAAACCTCCATAAACTATCTCCATAACTCAATGTCCAGTCTTGTCCTCTACTGGTACACACCAAGACTGCAATTCTATTGCAATTTACCACAAAAAACTTGCATGGATGCTGCCATCTCTTGGCCTTCACATATATGTCGGTCCTCTGCTTCTTGAGAACACTGCTCACTAAATAAATACTTATGCAAACAATATTTCATATCTTCAAGCTACATGCTCAGTCTGTAAGATTGCTCAAATAAACTATGTTCTTGGAATTTACTAAAATGACATATTTGCAACAAAACATTTATACCTCCCTTCATGATTGTGTACTAATGATCATCATCTTCATCCATTTTCATATCCTCCTTAGCAAGATCCATACTTGCTTCACTGTATCCTTTCATATCTCTTTCCAATAATCTATGTACTTCATCCTCTGAAGTATTGTTGGAAAATCATTTTGGATACAGTTTTCATGAAAATATTAAGTATGGAGGATATGCACAACATAAGAAGAAACAAGAAAAGGCAAGAGCAGAGTGTGCAGTAGAGGCACATTCATGAGTGTAGTGAGTAGTAAGAACATACTTAGTATAGAATAAAGTAGAGAATAAAGCAAGAAGATAAAGTGGGTGAAAATGAAGGATAAAAGTTCGACATGCCAAAAATAGAAAGACATGAAAAAGTATAAAGACATGCAAAAGTAGGAAGAACAACAATCAGGAGTGAAAAAGCAACATACATATGTAAAAGCATGAAAAAAAATCCCGAACAACAAGTCAACATGAGGTAGAATGAGTTGTAAATGGGTTTTTGGGATAAGCAAAGTACGGTTTTGAGCCCTAGAGTCCATGCATAAATATGTAATGGGTTGGGAAGATAGGGGTTCTTTGTTGTTAGGTTCTATTGTTGAAACATCCACAAGGAGAATGAGAGAATAGATTGAGAATGGATATTTTATGTTTGATTGTTAAGGAGAAGTAAGAGAGATAAGATTGCATTGCAGAGTCGCTAGGCAAGATGGAGAGAGAGATAACCTTATATATATTGTAAGCATAGTGCACAAGCATGAGACAATTACAAAAAGAATAATAAAGAAGCTAGTCATTGTGGAAATAGCCCAAAGTTGGGTGGACCACATTAATTACTGTGTCTTCTTGTCTTTTATGTGATTGATCATGGGTATTCTCTTTATGCATGTTAGACTAGATTTGATTACTATATGATCACTACGCAATAGTTATGAATGTTACAGTAAATGGTTTAGGTTGTAATCTGCAGTATAATGGTACTATATAACTAAATTCACTAAGTAACCAAGGAAGAAGAAATACAGGATAATGCACACAAAACATATAAGTAAGAATGATTAATATGATCACCTCCCATTCCCTCACTATTGTAGAAACTCGGTTCCTACATCCCCAATAGATGCCTTGGTTGATAATTCACTTGCATGTAGGTGATGCTGAAAGGGACGGTGTTTGAAGGGTTTTGTTGGTTAAGATAACTTGAACCTAGAGTCTTACAACTGCATGCCAACAAATGGTTCAGTTGTCGAGACCCATAGTATGTGATTAAGGGAATGTTTTGAAGGTCGACTAAGAAAGAGATCTCAAAATGGATAGAAGGGAAGGAACGAGAATTTTCTCAAAAAATGAATAGAAACCCTCGGATCAACAATGATCAATGAATGCAAAGATATGTGGACATAGAGCTTCATGATATTTTCTTTGGCGAATTTCTGATTATTTTGACTGAGTGGCTAGAAATATTAGTGGAGAATACTGGAAGGTACCGAACCGCAGCGTCGAGGAACTGGACTTCGGATTTGGTAAGGCAATTGAATTATGTAAGTAATAAGAATTCTCACATAGTTGATTTCTGGTTGGACAATATATTGGGATTTTATATTACAGAATTTGCAATGGATTCTACCCAGTCATACAATGTTGCAGAGAGGGATTTCTTCAAAGGTCCACGTGACAGGTTCATGAAATCATTGGGTATGTGGATAAAGATGATGTTGTGTGACAAGTGTGTGATGAAAATGAAGTTTGATTGCTAAGGGGCTTTGCGCACATAGGGGAATTGCGGGATGACAAGAGGATCGTTTGAAGGTAGGAAATAATGAATGAAGAAATGAAGGAAGGGAGGGATTAAGGATGCAAAGAACCGAAGAAGTTGTATAATAAGAAGAAGATGAGTTTGGAGTAGTAGGCATTGGAAGAAGGTACAAGAGGAGAAATAATGGGGATGAGAAATGAGAGTCGCACATTGATCATAAGGGAAGATAACCCTACATAATCGTTGAGATAGTAGAAATACCGTACATATAAGGAGAGGAAGATAATTCTAAATTTAGTCCCATAATAGAAGAGCCGGTAAGTCCTACTCATAAGGGATCCTGTGTCGATTCCACGACCTCATGTGCGTCATCTAGATCGGATATCATGTTCAAGGATTTGTCAAAAGCAATGATAATTAACAAGGGAGGACATAGTAGTAGTAGACAAAGTAGTGGAAGCAGTGCATGGAGTCAGATTCAACCAACATCTCCTAGGGGAGGTACTACACAAAGAAACATGGTAGGGGTAGAGAACACCCTCAGACTACCTAAGTTCTAGGGGGTTGGGTTAGATGACCCAAAACAACATCTATTGTCTGCGAGACAATTTGGGCTTCAAAGAATGTCCAACATGAGGTTGTAAATATTGCGCAGTTGGCAACAACATTTATAGTTCATGCATTAGTTTGGTACATGAAACTGTAGAGTACCACACCTATAGGAAAAGCCAATAGTTTAGTAGAAATTAGACAAGCATTTTTAAAAGAGTTCAAGAAACCAAAGTTCGAGTCACAATACATAAAGGAGTTGAAGGAGATCAAACAAGTGCAGGTTGGTTGTGGAGCCTGATTATCTTCCTGATTCAGAAGTATTTTGTTTTCAGCCATGTTTATACCCCATGAAGTATTTACACCCCAGAAGTATGTACACTCTTCCATGCGGGGGAGTGCAGAGGGGGGTTTGAGGGGAAATGCATATTGTAATTTCATTGTAAATCTGGACCGTTCATTATAAGGTTGCAGATCTAACGATAGAAATTATGTTAGGGTTTTTTTCCCTAGAAGGCAACCCTATGTTATGAGGGAAATGTATTGTGGCTATGCATGAAAGAGAATATTGTATTTTGAGATGAGGAGACCATGAGAGAAAGAAGAGGAAGTTACATCAGGTTTGATGTAGGTTGTATCCCTTCATTTTCTATATAATAATAAAGGAAGGACCTGGAAATTTCTCTGGTGGACGTAGCCCACATTGGGTGAACCACATAAATCCGCGTCTCTATTGTATTATGTATCTTCTGTGTTTTTTTTCCGCATTTGTTTTATTTTATTTCTCCACGGTCCCGTTTTTCTAACAACTGGTATTAGAGTGAAAGGTAACTCGCAGGAAAAGAGGGTTCTTGGTTCGAGTGGGAGAAATGTCGGAAGATGGAAAGTTTAGGGTCGAAAAATTTAACAGCCAAAACTACCAGTTATGGAAGATGCAGATGGAAGATTATTTATATAAAAAGGATCTATTACTACCATTGGGCAGAATAACAAAGAAGACGACAACTATGAAGGATGAAGAATGGGAGATTCTTGACAGAAAGGCTCTAGGAACGATATGGCTGAGCCTGGAAGCGTCAGTGGCTTTCAATATTTTGAAAGAAAAGACAACGAAGGGTTTGATGGATTCATTGGCTAAATTGTATGAAAAACCCTCGGCGTCCAATAAGGTATTTCTAATGAATAGATTATTTAATATGAAGATTGTTGCGCGAAAATGAAAAGTAGGCAACGCTCCCTGGTGTATCGTGAAAAGGGACTAATAACCTCTCGTGGATCCTTGAATACTGGTGGTGATGAGTTTACCAATCACTCGCGGGTTTTGGTCTAACGAATGTTGTTCTACCATGAAAATGGTATCAGATCTAGAGGTCATGAGTTTGATACACACTCAGCTCGCGTTGAGGGGGAGATTGGTGCGTGAAAATGCAAAGTAGGCAGTGCTCCCTAGTGTATTGTGAAAAAGGACTAACCACCTCTCGTGGATCCTTGAATACGGGTGGTGATGAGTTTACCAATCACCTGCTGGTTTTGGTCTAATGGATGTCGTACTACCGTGAAGAAAATTGTTGGCATGTTTACAGGCTGAGTGTGCTTTTCATTGATGGAAAGAACAACAACAACAATGGTATGGTTACAGGAAAGAACAATAGCGACGTTGGCAGGGTTACAATTGGGAGACAACGATGGAAAACAGGGAAGCAAGGAAGATCAACAACAAATATGGCATAGACAACGATGGAAAACAAGCAAGCAAGCATGATCAACAACGATGATGACATGGCAAGATCAGAAGTGTAACAATGAAGAGAAATAATGATCATTGGATCCCATTCAGAATTCCTGATGACCATCAGATCTGAATTCAGATAGGAGGAGTGCGTAGTATAAGAGAACAATTTTCATGCATTAGATCTGAGCCCAAAGATCGACTATCATTGGATCCATACGAAGGAGCACAATATTTACGTGCAAGATGAAGCGGGCCTACACAATCCCGAAAGTAGGAGGACCATCCATCTTCAAGAAGGACACATGGCGTGCGATTGGAATTTTGCTGACTGGAAAGTCAAAGGAAGGAAGTGCTCTATCCTTCCAACTCGCAATAAGATCCAGACCGTCAGATCTGGAGTTAATACAAAGGACTAGCAGCCGTTAGATCCAATAGAGATGCAAGGAGGATAAGCCCAGTGTTCATCCAACACTCCAAAGCTGTGAAGGAATCTTGGCCATCCATTGAAGACAGTCATGGATCGTTGGATCTGGAGGACACGTGGATAAAGTTTGACATTTCGCTGACTGAAAGGTCAAAGGCACGAGGTTCTCTATCCTTCCAACTTGCGAAACATGAAATGATTTGAGCCGTCGGATCGAGGACAAATCTGGACCGTCGATCCAAGAAGGACAAGTGGCTAAATATAAGCATTTCACTGACTGAAATTTCAAAGGAACAGGGTTCCCTAACCTCTCGAACTCATGATATGCTAAATCATGAAATAATCCTAGTCGTTGTATCAAGGATGAATCTGGGTCGTCAGATCCAAGAGGTGAATGTGGCAGACCACGTCAGAAAGGATAGGTGGAAGACTACATTAGTAATGACACGTGGCACAATCTGAAAACGACAAGTGTCAAGATGATTCGACATTTCAGGAACCTGGAAATCACAATTCTAAGTGAAATGTGGCAGCCACATGGATGATGTCATGTCATCGAGTGATGTCATTCCGAGAGTTTAGTTTCAGGATTTTTAGCATCAACACTCCCCCAAAGTCCCGAAAGCCGAATTTCTGGGGCAGAGGATAGCCATCCAATCACCATGGATCGTCGACCGTTGATCTGAACAGTGAAGCACTCAAATGACTAGCCAGTGGTCATATGTCGTGGTCACACTGGAGAGCAGAGATAGAGAAGCTAAGCTCCTTTTCGGGGTTTCGGAGATCGCCACTTGGAGAGTCGAGATGCATCATCAAAGGATTCCTGAAATCACAAGTTATGAAAGCACTTGATGGATAAGCTCTTGGTCACAACCAGTGGTCACGAGAAGGGAAGGGGCCAGTCCAACTAAGCTCCTTTTTGGGGTTTCAGAGATCGCGACTTGGAGAGTCAAGATGCCTCGCAATAGGAATTCGCGATATGTGAAATCGCGAAATGCCTTTTTTGATTAGGCTGTGGTCACTGCTTGAGGCCACATGTGAAAGGAAAGGGCTTATCCAGAAAGTCTAAACACCCACTGTGATTTTTTTCTCAGGAAGAGAGAAGGTGAAAAATTCATGAATGTGCAGAGGTTCTCTTAGTAACGGCTAGGACGAAGAGTCTAGACTGCCAGAGAATTCGAGGAGCTGTAGGGTGACTTCCAGGAGAGACGAAGAGTCTCGAGGCATCTTCCAGTGCAATGAAGACTAATCATAGAGATGATTGATAGATGCAAGAGAGGACGAAGAGTCTGGACTGCCAGTAAAGCTAAGGAATCTTAGCATAACGCCCAGTGATGATGAATGCATGGGGGTAACTGCCAGAAAATATGAAGAGTTTCCATGATGATCACCAGAGGACTAGACATGAGAAGGTGATGCAGAACAAAGAAAATAAGAGAGATGCTTGAGGGAACAAGAGGGTGGAAAGGTGGAGTGGCAGTGAACAACCCAATGAGAAGAACTATGATAATGTGAAGAGCATGCAGAGGCATTGTGCATGGAGGAAGAAGAAGGTGCACATATAGTATAAATATGCATAACATAGAAGACATGAGGGTTTTTGTTGTGAGTTATGCACGCATGTAGAAGCATGATGTGTAGGAGCTGAAGCACAAAAGAAGAAAAGAACAGATATGAATATTTGAGAAAAGAAGAGAAAGTCGAGGTGTGCATGCAGAGACAAAGAAGAATATCAGAAATCTCAAAAGGATGCAAGTAGGAAGACACTGATGCAGGCAGAATAGGGAAGTTTAGCATAACAGTGATGAGACTGGTAATCCATTGATGAACATTATATCACTGTAATAAGTTTTTGTAGCAAAGATTTGTATTTCAAGGTGGTTGGGAAGTGCTAGGGAGGACTGTTGTCCTTAGAGGTTCAAGTGGGTGCTTGAACACAGGGAGTTGTAGCTTCCATCTGGTTGTAGCTAGAAAAACCAGGGTGGTAGGGTGGTGCAAGGGAGAACATTGGTTCTCTATTATACAGGTTGGTGCCTATGTGACTGGAAGTTGGTTCTTCCATCCAGTTGGTGCTAGAACACTTAGGGAGTTGTTGCTTCCTTCTAGTGGGTGCTAGAGATACCAGGGAGTAGGTGCTTCCTTCTAGTGAGTGCTAGAGAAACCAGGGAGTTGGTGATTCCTTCTAGTAGGTGCTAGAGAAAAAAGAGAGTTGGTGCTCTCAACAAGTTGCAGCTTGAAAAACAGAGGTTGTAGCCTCACAATGAGTTGGATCTCATAAGTATGATAATGTACAGAATGTAAAGATTACTTATCATATAAATAAGAAGAGGTTTTTACCCTTTATGGGTTTCCTTAGGAAATATCCGTCTCTGTTTATTTCATGTGTGTGAATGATGCTGAATGTCCTATTGCTTACTTCCTTGCATTATTGTGATTGTCATGAAGTTCTCTATAAATAGTTTAAAATGAGCATAATTTTTTAAGCTCGGTAATAATTGATTCACCCCCATCCCCCTCTCAGTTTTCCAACAATTGGTACCAGAGCAGGTTCCTTTTATCTAAAGGTAGATCCTAGAGCTTAAATATGTCAAGCCATGAAGGAACTTCAACCAATAAGGCCCCTGTGTTCAATGGAACAAACTTTGCCTTCTAGAAAGTTAGGATGAGAACCTACATAATGGAATTAGGTGCAGATGTATGGGATGTGGCAGAGGCTGGTTATGTAAAGCCAGTTGTACTAGCTAACAAGGATGACAAGCTAGAATTTAGCTTCAATGCTAAGGTTATGAATGTTATTCTGAATGGGCTTGCAGAAGCAAAATTTGTAAAAGTTATGCATTTAGAAATTGCCAAAGACATGTGGGACAAACTCATTAGCAGTTATGAAGGTAATGAGAAGGTAAAAGATGCCAAGCTTCAAACTTATAGAGTACAGTTTGAACAACTACAGATGAAAGGAGATGAAACTATTGGGGAATACTTTATGAGAGTTGAAGAACTAGTAACTGCAATGAAATCACTTGGTGAAAAATTTGAGGAACCCTCTTTAGTTCAGAAAATTTTGAGATCTCTGCCAGATAGGTTCAACCCAAAGGTCTCATCTATAGAAGAACTTAATGATCTAAAGGCTTTGTATTTTGATCAATTTATAGGAACATTGACGACATATGAAATGTGGATAGTTAAAGATAAACCCACCTCTAGAGAAGCATCATTTAAAGTAGACAAGAATGAGGATTCTGAGCCTGATGAAATTGAAGAAAAATTTGTGAGAAGACTAAAGAAAGGATCAGGCAAGTACCAAGGTAAGCTACCCTTCAAATGTTTCAACTGTGGTAAGATAGGTCATTTTGCAAATAAGTGTCCATAGAAGAAGAAGGACCAGAACTCTGAAGGTGAAGAGAAGTACAAATCCAAAATATTTGATAAAAAGAAAAGTTTATGTGTAAACAATGATGACTCTTCAGAAGACACCGATAGTGACTCTTCCTGTGAATATAAGGTAAATGACTTCATGCTTATGACCAAAGAGGATTATGATAATAAAATCACAGGATGTGATGCTAATAATAACGAAGCAGTGGTTGAATTGGAAGGAGAGATGACCAACACTTTGGAAGAGATTGACAGACTCAGACTTAAGAACAAAAAGCAAAAAAAATTGCTGATACAGTTCGAGAAAGATAGTAAACAGCCTGATGAAGAATTTTCCCTGCTAAAAGTGGATTAGAAGAGGCAAATAAAATCAAGGACATTCTGAAACAACAGTTATCAGAAAAGAAGGCAAGATGTAAAGCTCTGGAAGAAGAAGTAGTGAAAACTAGGAAAGAGTTGGAGAAGTTTCAAGCCTTGTATCATCAGAATTTGTCAAGTATCAAAGCCTCAAAAGGATTAGCCACCATTCTAAATCAACAAAGGAATCCAAAGCTGAAAACTGGTTTGGGTTATGAAGAGGGATCAAGTAGTGGTCAGCCAAGCAACAAAGACTCCATCAAGTTTGTCAAATCTACAACCAATGACAACAACAAACCTGCAGAAACAAAGGAAGACAATCAGCCGCCCAGGAGGAGTAAATACAAATGTGCCAGGACTGAATCTATAGAACAAAGAAATAATGCACCCTCTGCTCAAATAAATAATCAGCATGGAAGAAATCAACCTGCTCAAAGAAGACAACCATTTTCTAGGTACAATGCTTTTTTCTATGGATGTTACTTCTACTGTTCTAACTTTGGCCACAAAACTGTAAATTGTTCCTTAAGATTTAGACATGAGCAATCAAGATTCCCAAGGAATAAATGTCTGCCACAACAAATAATGAGACAACCAAGTAACAAACAACCATAGATTTCAAATGGTCAAATTAATTTTAGAGACATGCAACTTAGGAGGTCAAGAAATAATGAACAACCAATGAGTAGACAATGTTACAACAATCACTTTGACCTATTGAACAATGAGCTTGAATGCTATAACTGTCATAACTCAACCACAAAGCTGCAAACTTCCATCTGAATAATTACAAAACAAATCCAAGGATAAAGCTCTTAGCTAGAAATGCCAACACATGGAAAAAGAAAGATAGTGGAAAATGTGGTCTAACACTTTGAACTAAAAAACAAAAGGCCTCCGGGAATATAGATAGTGGATGTTCCAAGCACATGACTGGATTGAAGGATAAGCTTTTGCCTATAAGTAAAATCAAAACAGGAAATGAGATCATTGAAAATGATGAACCAGGTAAAATCAAGGATAAAGGGATGGTGAGTTTGAGTAATGGCAAAGGAGATGCCCAAGATGTTCTTCCTGAAGATGGGCCAAAATATAATTTTCTCAATGTAAGTCAAATGTGTGAAAGAGGATGTAAAGTGGTGGTCAATTCCAAAGACTGTAAGATAAAGTCTATAAACTCAGGACAAGTGGTGACTAAAAGCATAAGGACAGAAAATAATGTTGATATTGAATCCTCCCCTGGAAGCAAAAAAGAAGATTCAGATACAATAAAAGAATGTTCAGGTAGAATTTATCCCATGGAAGAAGTAGAAGAAGAATCATGTCATAAGATGGAAGAAAAAGTTTTGAAGGTTGAGAAGTCAAACACCCAAAGCAAGTTCTTGAAGAACTCCATGACCCTGGATAAGCTCTTGGATAGTCAGAGATCACCAAATGACAAATCTGGTATTGGATACAACAAGGAAGAAATCAATACTCCTAAGAAACCTGATACAGGTCCTTCATCTGTGAAAAATAAAAGCAGGTATGAGAGTGGTTGTAGCAGTTTTTTCTTGTGATTGAATATGGTCATAAAAGCCTTGGATTGTAGGAATCATGGAAGAAAAATGAAATTGCAGTAATAGAGATTGATGAGAATCAATGGGAAGATCCAAGGGTTGTTTAAAAAGTACAAGCTACAATTGTGCAGTGTTCCAGTATGACAACGACATTCGCAGCAACAACATTCTGATGTACAAAATTATATACATGACATCCTGTAGAGATAACAAGAGGAAAGACCTTGTCAGGGAAAGCTAACCTTTTAGAAACAAAAGAGGAGAATATTCAGAAGCAGAGAGAGAACAGTGACATGGGGAGTCATCCGATTATGACAAGAAAAGGTTGATGAAGGATTCTCAGTAAGAGAGGTGAGCAATATTGAGTATTCTACAAAGGATACAGTGGAAGCTAACAATGAATAGGTCTAAGAATTAGAAGGAGAAGACTCTGGTTTAGATACAAATATTCTACAGGACTCAAATAAGATAGTCCATCCTGTCAGGGGGAGTTTGTGTTGGTTGAAGATATGATACCTCCTAAACATACTGCAACAACTCAGGGGGAGCATGTTTTCTTTGACATTGATGTCAAAGGGGAAGAAAAGGAGTGGTCTGGACTAGATGCTACAGTTGGAGGTCCAAACATATTAGCGTAGCTATTTAGGGTTTCCATCAATGCCAAAGGGGGATATTGTTGGCATGTTTATAGGCTGAGCATGCTTGTCATGGATGGAAAGAAAAACAACAATGATGGTATGGTTACATGCAATAACAATAACGACGTTGACAGGGTTACAGTTGGGAGACAATGATGGCAAACAAGCAATAAAGGAAGATCAACAATGATGATGTCATAGACAACGATGAAAAATAGGCAAGCAAGGATTATTAGCAACGATGATGGCATGGAAATATCATAAGCGTAACAATGAAGAGAAACAATGATCGTTGGATCCCATTCATAATTCTCGATGACTGTCAGATCTGAATTCAGATAGGAGGAGCACGTAGTAGAAGAGAACAATTTTCATGCATCAGATCTGAGCTCGAAGACCGACCGTCGTTGGATCCATAAGAAGGAGCACAATATTTACGTGCAAGATGAAGCGGGCCTACAAAATCCCGAAAGCAAGAGGACTGCCCATCTTCAAGAAGGAAACATGGCGAGCGATTGGCATTTCGCTGACTAGAAAGTCAAAGGAAGGAAGTGCTCTATCCTTCCAACTCACGATATGAGAAATCGCAATAAGATCCGGGCCGCAGATCTAGAGTTAATATGAAGGACTAGCAGCCGTTAGATCCAATAGAGATACAAGGAGGATAAGCCCATGATTCATCCAACACTCCAAAGCTATGAAGGAATCCTAGTTGTCCATCGAAGACAGTCGTGGATCGTTGGATCCAGAGGACACATGGCTAAAGTTCAACATTTCGTTGACTGAAAGGTCAAAGGCACGAGGTGCTCTATCCTTCCAACTCGCAAAACGAGAAATGGAGAAATGATTTGATCCGTCGGATCGAGGAAAAATCTGGTTCATCGATCCAAGAAGGACACGTTGCTAAAGATAAACATTTTGCTGACTAAAAGGTCAAAGGAATGGGGTTCCCTAACCTCTCGAACTTGTGATATGAGAAATCGTGAAATAATCCTAGTCGTTGGATCAAGGATGAATCTGGGCCATCATATCTAGGAGGTGAATGTGGCAGACCACGTCAGAAAGGATAGGTGGAAGACTACATCAACAGTGACACGTGGCACGATTAGACAACGACAAGTGTCAAGATGATTCAACATTTCAGGAACATGGAAATCACAATTCTGAGTGACACGTGGTAGCCATACGGATCATGTCATGTCATTGAGTGACGTCATTCTGGGAGTTTAGTTTCGGGAGTTTTAGCATCAACACTCCCCCAAAGTCTCGAAAGCTGAAGTTTTGGGGCGGAGGATAGCCGTCCAATCGCCACAGACAGGGATGATTTTAAGGATGGAAATTTATTTTAAAATGTAGAAACCTTGGCGAATCTTACTAATCCTTCATATGTCAACTATAAATGTTTGGTGATATTTTTGTAAAAATATTCAAATTTCTAAGTATTTTATATAGTTTTTA
>ML783520.1:3156-54393 GCA_009831015.1 Picea engelmannii
AAGCCTATGACTTTGACATTGAATTTTTCAAAGGGAAAAATAATGTGGTGGATGATGCTTTATCTAGAAGACCTTCAGTTTATGCTATGATAGATATCTCAGTTGACTTGAAAGCACACCTCTTGGTGGAATATTCTAAAAAAAAAAATTCTTATGAGTTGATAGATGGGAAGGTACAAAATGATAAATTCTGTATTGTGGATGACATAATATACAACAAGGGCCAAATATTCCTGGTTTCTGAATCAACCATTAAAAGATGAGTGTCACAAGCATCTCATGATTCAACATTGGCAAGACATCAGGGGTTTACCAAAACATACAGGAAGATAAGAGAGAGATTTTCATGGAAGGGAATGAAGGAGGATGTGATGCTCTATATCAAGGAGTTCTCCACTCTTCAGGAGAACAAGGATGAACACACGCATCCAACAGGTTTTTTGCAACCACTCCTCATTCTAGAGAAGAAATGGGAAAGTATATCAATGGATTTGATCATGGTATTTCCCAAGGTCCAGGGAAAGGACTGCATTTTTGTGGTTGTGGATAGATTAACCAAATTTGTTGATTTCTTTGCCATTTCCCCAGATTACAGTGCTTTAGAGGCTGCAGATTTATTCTTGAGAGAGATCTTCAGGTTGCATGGTTTAACCAAAACCATTGTGAGTAACAGGGACAACAGATTCATGAGCACCTTTTGGCAGAAGCTATTCAGATTGGTAGGTATGGACTTGACCCCAAGTACTAGCTATCATCCTCAAACTGATGACCAAACTGAGATAGTCAACAAGCGGGTTGAAGGCTACCTTCGGAATTATGTTTCAGGGAAACAAAAGGCATGGGTTAAGTGGCTTCATCTGGGAGAGTATTGTTACAACACCACCTATCACATGTCTATCGGTATGTCACCTTTCAGGGCCTTATATAGATATGATCCTCTCACCTTTGTGGATATTGTTTTCGATGACTGTAGATCTCCTATGGTACAGGATTGGATTCAACAGAGTCAGGATATACTCAAAGAGCTTAAAGACCACTTGCAAAGGGCATAGAATCAACAAAAGGTATAATAAGATAAGCATAGAGTGGAGCACACATTTGAGGTTGGTGATTTCAAATAATTAAGGATCCAACCATATAGAAAAGAATATATTAAGAGGAGTGGCACAAAAAATATCTAACCTCACTTCTTTGGACCTTACAGGGTAAAAAAAAGGGTAGGGGTCGTGCCATATGAGCTTGATCTACCCCTGGGAATCAAGATACACAATGTCTTTCATGTATCATGCTTGAAAAGAGACATAGGGAAACACATCATTCCTATTGAGGAACTACCACCCCTGGATGAGGAGGGGTAGTTGATATTGATACCGGAGGAAGTGATATAAGTAAGGGATAAGAGGCTAAGGAAGAGGAACATCAGGGAATACTTAATCAAATAGAATAACTTACCTATAGAGGATGCTACTTGAGAAAGTGAACAAATTATTCAATAGACAGGTTCAGAATTGCTTGTGGGCAAGAAATTTCTAGTAGGGGAGACTGCAATGTCCCCCACCTCATGATAAAGAGGGTGTGAGAGAATTAGTAGTCTATTTTTCCCCACTAGACTATAGTCTCATGAATCATGGGGACCAGGAAACCCCAAAGTACTTACCTAAGAACAATGTTATAATTTTAAGTTGACTTTGGGGGAAAAGGAAAAATGAAGAAAGGAAAAGACTACATGTGGAAAAGTAAGGAGTTAACCACAGGAGGTGGTCAACTAACTCAACAAAGAATTAGATCAGGGTATAAAATAAAATGAGGGAGCATCTCTCACTCATTCTGGATTATTATTACTCTTTCATTCTTCATCTCTACAACCAAAGAGATTTTGAGGGTTTTGGGATAACAAACCCTAGAGATCATCTCAGTGGTGAAATATCCCACCTATATTGATAAAAGCTTGGTCACAGAGGTGCAATATTACTCCCCCACCATTCTACAACATCTTACAGGTTACTCAGTCAGGGAAGGAAGAAGGATTGCACAATTCTTAGTGATTTCCAGTAGGAGGGCACATTGTTTCAAGGGAAGATATTCGATCTGTAGGGGGGAAGAGGTTTTGGTGGCCATAACCTATTGGGATCTCAATGATAGGCCCAAGGGACCTTTCCTATACCATTTTAGAGGATTTTTCTTTAGAATATGATTTATTGGCTACTTGGAACGATTTCTAGCAGAGGAGGGCACACTGTATCATACAGATTTGGTCATTTGTGCCATTATATATTCTCCATTCAGATTGAGACTTTACCCAGGGGTTTGTAATCCCCTTATATACTCTTTCACCAGTTTTGGAGGGATTTTGAGTTTTAAAGGAAGGAGGCCAGAATATTGGTCATCTACAACCATAGAGTAGGGTGCAACTCAACCAATGAGGGGGTTTCCAGCTATAGAACGGAAATACATTAATATTGTCCCTTTCACCAATTGATTATGGTGCCTTTGTAGAATATTATATTTAGTTTTTGACATTGTTGTAGCAAATACTATTCCAGCTTGATTATTCTTCTTGTATTCTCCCAGATCTACAGATCTATTGTATCAGGATCACTCTATTATCTAAATAAATGTCATATTTGAATTTTTTGGTTCTATATTGGTATTCTTTGATTGTATCTTGTCATTTTATTATGATACATGCTCATATATATATCTCCATGATATGATATTCTAATTATAAACCCTCAATGCACAACTTGATGAAGCAAATCTATAAAACACATTGAAACAACAAATAAATAGTTAAACAAACCTTGGTTCCAGGAAAAAAAATTGGTTTGGGAACGTTACAAAGGACATTGACATAATACAACTCATAATACAGTTTATAAAGGGGAGAGTAAAGCCTAAATAAGTTAACAACATCCTCAAAAAAATCCAATTGACTTTGTCATAGGCTTTTGAGAGATCTATTTTGAGGACCACCCCTTTGGTTTTCTGGGTCTTCATGGTGTGTAAGGCCTCCTGGTCAACACCAATTTCCTCATGGATATGCCTTCCTTCCCAAAAGTTGAATTTTTCTTGTGAAATGGATTTTGATAAGACCACTTTGATCTTGCGACTGATAATTATTTCTATCGCCTTATAGATGTAGTTGCATAGTGAGATCATTCTAAATTATTCCATTAAAATGGGATCGTCCTTCTTTGGGCTGAGGGAAATGAAGGTAGCATTGAAAGGAATATGTATATACACATTTTTCCTTGACTCTTCTATGACTTTGAGTAGATTATTTCCTATTAGGTCAAAAAATCCTTCAAAAACATTTATGGACCACCCATCCGATATTGGGATTTTATCTTTTTGAAAAAAGAGCACCACTTCTTTGAGTTCTTCTTCAAAGACTTCCTCCATTAAATCCTTATTGTATTCATCGTCCACAATGCTAGGATAGTTAAGGGAAAGTTTAATTATGGCATCTAGGGTTACTCGTCTTTCAACAGAGAAAAGAGTTTGGAAATGTTGCGATCCAAGTTGTGCCAGGTCCTTGAAAAAAGTGATTTGTTTCCCTACTGGATCATTTAGTCCCCAAATCGTGTTTTCCAGTTTTCTTCCTTTTGCATAATCTTGGAATAATTTTGTAGTCTCGTCCCCACTATGAAGCCAAAGGGCCCTTTTTTTTAGTTTCCATTCCTCTTCTCTTGATTGAAGGAGTTGTCTTCTCTTTTTTTCTAGCGTTAGTAGAGCCTCTTTGTCTCCTGGAGATGAAAAACCTCCTTTTTCAGAAGCATAGATTGATTGTAGTTCATCCTTTATGTTGATGAGTTCTTGCTTTGCCATATTCTTTTTATTTCTTTCCCATTCGATTGTGGCCATTTTGAGGTTTTAAGATTGTTTGTGAACTGGAAAAATGCCCTCTCATCTTGGTCTAGAGAGATCCATAACTCTTTTACTAGATTGATAAAGTCCTCCTCCTTCAACCAAGATGAATTAAGTTTAAAAGGGATTGTTGGTTTTCTTGTGTTTCCTGCAACCTCTAGGAAAATAGGATAGTGATCTAATTTTCTGCCAGTACCCACCCATTGTATGAGGTGGATAGGTTCCTCCACCAGGTGGGTAGAGATTAAGAAACAATCTAGTGTTTTAGCAATATGTTTGTCCCTCATATTCTAATTTCTCCAAGTTGGATGCAGTTTAATAGGGAAATGTCTAGCATCTCGGATGCTTCCATTTATCTTCTAAAAAAATGTGTTTGGGCATCATCCTGGGCTCTATGTGTTCATGATTCTGTAGGACCCTAATAAAAATTTAAGTCCCCCCCCAGAATGAGATTTCTTTTCTTTGTGAAATATTTGTTTAGGAGGTTGTCCCAAAACCTTTGGAATTATTGAGATGGATCGTATAGGCCGTATACATTTAAAGTCATGAACACCATGCCAAGTTCCTCCACTCTGACTATCATTCCAAGTCTAGAGGAAAAACCCCATGAATTTTCTAATTTTATGGATCTAGTCCTCCAACCCATGACCAAACGACTTGATATCCGAGAAGCATCCAACCCAAAAAAAATACAACCTCTAAAAATATTTTCCAAAATAGGGACCACTAGGTTTTCATCCCCTAGTGTCTCCTGAAGAATGATGATGTCCATTTGAGTAGACTCCACCAGCCTGTGGAGGGAATATTTCTTTGAGGGGTTTTCCAAACCCCTATAATTGAATGGAAACAATTTCATTTTGAACCCCCTCCCGGGGTTGGCATTTCTCTAAAGGCCCATATGATGGAAAGTTGAAGTCCCATTGCCATGTCAGTGGCTTCCTGAGACTGAGATTTTGCTAGAAAATATTTTATTCCCCTCCCTTTACTTAAAAATGTGGATGTATGGTTTATACCCAGGCCATCCAATATTTTAGGTAACTCTCCAAGGGCCTGAATAAGTATGTTTCTCAATTGGTATCGAACTATTTCCTCCTTAGATATGCTTGAGGATTCTTGTGAGTGGTCGGCTAAAAGGGAAGAGGCATGTACTAGGAAAGGGGCCAGCGATATTTGGGACAAAGGGGGCTCTAAGATTGAGGGGGAGTAAGAGTGATGAGCTTCTCAGGAGGAAGGGATATTATTCTAAGGGACAAGAATGTTTTTTCTTAGAAAAGACAAAGATTGAAAGTAAAAAAATAAAGACGAAGAAGAAGGCCTAGGAGGCATACCCATATGAGCTTTGATACCCTATAGGAGTAGACATATTGAAGATGAGTCGATATTTGCAGTGGATTGATTGAAGCTCGATCCTAAGCCTGAGGCAGCGGAAGAATCCCCATCCTAGAACCTCTAATCCTCCCTACCACCTTGTAGAGATGCATCATGAGAAACCAAATTTGATCTACCTTAATTTGAGGGTCATGTACAAGAGACATCCCCCTGGGATTTGGATCCTCTTTTCCTGAAATTTTCACCCAGGGAGGAGATCCTTCTACGACTCATTGACAAAGAACACTTCGAGGCTTGATGACCATGTTTTTGGCATCAATGGCACTTGAAGGGTATGCCTTCATATTTAATCTTATGCATAAATACTTTGTTCCCCCAGGACAATTCTAGGTGTTCAAAGAGAAATTTTCAAAGGTTAAGAGAGACCAAGATCCTTGCCATCAACATCCTCCCATTGGAGATAAAATACATGTCAATGTCCAAAAAGGTGCCAAGGGTATTCCAAATTTTTCTAAAACATTTCACTACCCAACACTCTAGTGGAAACCCTAATAGTTGAACCTAGACCGAAATTTCATCGATGTGCTTGTGACTTGCATCAAAGAAAGGTGACTATTTCTTCATAAGTATAGGTTTCAAGTCTATAAACCAAGGATTTCTCGGGACCTTGGCCACATCCTCCACATTTTGAAGCTTGAACATGAACCATCCCTTGGCAAGAATATGAACCGAGAGTAATTGGTTCATATTGTTCACCAATTATTTTGGACCCAGTCCCTCAGATGAGTGGAGCCCAAGTGCTATCCAATTTATTTTCCCACCACAAACCTTTCATCCATATCTATAACATATAGAAGCATGACATCATCAGCTAGGGATAGCTTATGAGGATGAGGAACAAGCTTAACACCGGCTTGGAGTTTTGTTTTTTTAGCAGCGAGATTCTCCCCTAAAAACTCTAGATGCCTATTCCTGAAGGACTCCTCCTTTCTCTCTTATGGAGTTGATGAAACCCCCCCAAAAAAACCCTCGACCCTCCCCTAGACTGGACGGGTTGGGGATTCTGTAATAAAAATTTCTAGATCAAAAAAAAAGAGTTATCAACTTCTAGAGGGGCTACTGCTAAGAGGAGAAAGAAATTGGTTGGAAGGGGGGGTAATAAAAATGAAGGTCAACAGAACCGATATCCTTTTCTTCCTGCTGAGAAATGGATTTATGCATGTCTGCAAACTAGGGTTTGTTTGGAAAAAAGACCATCAAAAGAGGTCATGTTGATGCAGCCCCCCTAATTCGACGTAGGGTTGCACGACCTCCTAGTCTTGGATATTCGATTCTCGAGTTGAAAGACTCTCTATAACCTTAAAGGTCCCCTTTAGAATATAAAAAAAAACCCCTTGGCTACCTGGTGCAGGTTTGACAACAACCCCCAACCTTCCCTTTCGCTCTGTCGTGAAAACTAAGAGTGCCAGCCTTAGCTCCTTTTTAGATAAGCCTTCTCTTGGTGTGACCTGGGGCTATGACCACATGATTATGGGCATGGCCACAAGTGTTTTGAATTCAAAATTCCTTTGGGCCCACAATGCTCCTCCAACCTTCACATGTCCTCCTGACGAAACCACTGTTCGAATTGCATTCTACCCCCGATATCTTAAACTACCCACAACTTATGTCCCTGCAATGACACGAGATCATCGATCTCACGATCTTGATGGTAAATTCCAAATAGATGATTCAAATATGTGTCTTTCTTATCTACAGACCAGATCATCTCCCTTTGAATCAACAGTCAAGGTTTCTTCGTGACTCTAGACTCCATGAGTTTGAAATCTCAAACCCAACTCTCTTCCATACTCCAACCTTCTGGAGTTGACGATCTATGGACACCTGTCCCGTAAATCAACGGTCCTCTCTTCTCTTTGGTTTATTGAACCTCATATTAGATCAACGGTCCAACGATCCCCTTCTCGATCAATGCCCGATATTTTCTCCATGCCTTCGGACTTCTGAGATATCAAGTCTCAAGTATATTTTTCCCAATGAATTTTACCTGGAGTCTAAGATCCATTGACCCGTGTCCCTCCTAATCCAACGATCGAGGATTTATTCGGGGATTTACCCCACGCCAATAGATTTTCACCACATCTGCTCTGAATCCGACGACTCTTTGGGCTTCAGGTGTTTCAACTTTCAACTTTCACCTTCTCTAGAACTTCTGACCTGCTGACATGTACCCTCCTGGATTCAACGGTCCATATATGCTCTGGCTCTTTGGCTCTCCGCACTCTGGGAGTATGAAGTTTCAAACTAGACTCCTTATGCACTTGCGATATCTGACAGCCCACGCTCGCTTGACCAATCCAACGTCTGAGGTTCACCCCATATGATATGACATCTCAGATTTTGTTCGGATGATCAAATGACTGAGATTCCACTTCGGCGTTTCGGGGCTTCAGACTTCGAGAATCTCAAGTTTCAAAACTTCTTCTCCTCCTAATCTCACAACAACCAACAAACATGATTCATCCTGGCGATTCGACGCTTGATGTTCTCTTCCAGTGATATGATGGCTTAGGTCTATCCCACTGATTGGATGGTCAAGATTCTATTCTGGGGTTCTGGAGTTCGGGAATCTCAAGGTTCAAGTCTGATATATTCTCTCTCCTTTGTGTGTGAAGTACTAAGGATCGACCACTTCCTATTGATCTGAATATTGTTTATCTTCTTCCCTATGATCCAACGATCACGGTCATTCTTCCTCCTGAGCTTCTGATATCTCCCTAACTTAGAATATTTATCAATTTTCAAAGTTCTCAAACCTTTGTTCCTTCTACGGATGTGAATCTGGGATATCGACAACACTTGTGAAAGTACTATCTCTTTTGAGCTTCTACCCTTGAAAGTATTTCGATCTCCCACGCACAAGTTTCTTTCTCAGGCTTTTGAATAACTCAGTTAGAAGGATTTTCTTGAAAAAAAAAAACTTCTCGCCCACTTGGTGTTCTTCTGCACTGGTTCTTCCAAGATTGTTGGCTTCTTTACGCTATGCACACCTTTCACCTGGTCTGAGTTTCCCTGGTTCTCTCTAAAATTCTCTGAGTTAATCCAAGACTCAGTCGACACACTCCTTGCATTCGAGAAGCACACATTGCATACAAGTATCATAAGAGAAACAATTGAAACTCATCCAGTTTCGTCACGAACTCATACAATCAATATCTCAAACAATCATACCTGAAATGAATCGAAATAAATCATACACATAGAATAACATTTAGTCAATCTCACAAGAAATGAACACAATTCAAGAATTTGGGATATATTATGTCTGTTCTATTCATTCATGAAAAAAAGGTTACATAGTGTTTCTGCTACTCTACTCTATTCTACTTATCTCTATCTTCTTCTCCATATTCTTTCTATATGTTACAATGCAACAATGAAAAACCTATCTAAGGACTGCTCCATGAGCTCTCTGTCCTGTCTAAAATCTATTCTATCAAATTCAAATTTGTTACCTACGTTGTTCTATTAAAATAACTACCAGTTATTGCTAGATAGAGTTAACACTCCATATCTACAATCTTTTACAGTCCTTCACGACCTTACAAACAAGTTACAATTTAAAATTGTTGTTTACAAAATATCCTAACAGCCGATTTAAATTCTGAAATTAATGTTTGATTTGAAATTCTAGCATTGTTGAGATGTCATTCCTTTGCCTCCACACATGCATTGTTGAATTTGAAGGCGATGCTCCTGCATAATACTCCTCTGGTTAAAAATTTCCATGGACTCCTATTCATGAGCTCTTGCACTGTTTTTCCATGCTTCAAATATCAGGTTTTGTGACCCAACTTTCATCTTCCATTGGATGATCTTTCCACTTCACTAAGTATTCAAGATATATCTTCCTCTTGGTTTTCTTTCCATCCCTTTGTTCGATGATTTTCTCCATTTGAGGTTTTTATGATGTGGGCAATTGCTCTTCCCACTGGATTTATTTTTGATCATATGATTCTTCTGCCTCATCTCTCCTATAAGGATACAGGTCTGCAACATTCAATATCGGTGATATCCTAACATTGTTTGGAAACTCAATCTCATAAGCATTGGCTGCAAATTTTCTGAGAATCCTGCATGGTCCTATATTCTTCATCTTCAATTTGTTATACATTCCCCTTAGAAACCTCTCTTTTTTCAAATGAGCTAAAACTTCATGTCCAACTTCGAATTGAACTTATCTCCTCTTTTGATCAACTTTGATCTTGTATTTATGGTTGTTGTCCTGTAGCTGTTCTTTGACTCTGTCATGGAGTTTATGCATTTCTGTTGCAAAATCCTCTTCTCCAACACTTCTGAACACATATTGATTCAAATCTCTCAACTCTATAATCCCTCTTGGTTGTATTCCATACACAATTTCAAATGGAATTTTTCCTGTGCTCCTATTCACTGAATTGTTGAATTCAAATTCTGCTTGTGCCAGAATCTGATCCCATTGTCGACCTTGCTCAGTGACTAAACTTATCAACAAGTTTATGAGACTCTTGTTTATTGCTTAAGTCTGTACATTTGTATGGGGGTCATATGTTGAACTAAAGGACAAGTTCATCCCTAGCCTGTTCCATAGAGTCCTACAAAAGTGTCCTACGAATTTGGTGTCCTTGTCTAAAACTATGCTCCTCGACAATCCATGTAGTCTCACTGCTTCTTTGAAAAACAAATTGGTGATGTGTGTGGCATCGCTCGTCTTCTGACATGTTATGAAATGTTCCATTTTTGAAAATTTGTCCACCACAACAAATATGGAATCGCTCCCTTTTTGAGTTCTAGGAAATCCCAAAATAAAATCCATACTGATTGCATCCAATGGACTTTCTGGAATTGGTAATGGCTGATACAAACCAGTGTTTTGTTGTCTTCCTTTTTCATATTGACAAATCCTTCATTTGTTCACAAAAATTTTCACCTCTTCTCTCATGCTCAGAAAATAGTATGAATTACTCGGCTGTGAAAATGTCTTATCATGACCAAAATGTCCAGCTAAACCTCTGTTGTGTTTCTCTTTTAGTAGGTTTTCTCTCATTGAGCATTTTGGTATGCACAATTCGCTTCCCTTGAACAACAATCCATCCTGGATCAAATATTCATTTCATGGGCTTCTATTTCCCAATAAAGGATTCTTGTCTGCCTCATAAGCCTCCTTAAAATATTCATCTTCTTTATACATCTTTTTGAGGTGTTAAAACCCTAAGGTATCCACTTGGAATTCCTGTACAATCAAACTCCTCCTTCTCAAATCATCTGCAACTTTGTTAGCAGTTCCAACAATGTGTTTAATAACAAAAGTAAAATTTTGCATAAATTCTACCCATTTTGCATGTTTCTGATTCAACTTTTCTTGCCTAGTAATAAATTGCAAATCTTGATTATCACTGTACAAGAAAAATTCTTTAGGAATTAGATAGTGCCTCCATTTTTTCAAATCTTGAATCACTGCATAAAATTCCTTTTCATACGTGAAATACTTTTTCTTGATGTCATTCAGTTTCTCACTGAAATAAGCAACTGGCTTATTGTCTTGAATCAAGAATGATCCAATATCTAATCCACTTGCATCTCATCTCACCTGAAATGTTTTTTCCAAAATCTAGTAACACCAGAATTGGTTGTTCTGTGATCTTCTCTTTCAAAACTTTGAAACTTTTTTCAGCTTCCTCTTTCCAACTAAAGGACCTGTGTTTATTATTCACAATGTCCAACATGGGTGCATATATACAACTAAAATTTATGATAAACTTTCTGGTGCAGACCCCCCTTCCCTTCTAAGGGCTATGTGACCAACCGGTCTAGGATCGATCAAGATATTGAGTCTGATTAACTCTCTGGGTCTTTTCTAGACCCCAAACCCACTTTCATAGGTCCTTTCTCCAAATGTGTAGTTCATATGAGACCAAGATATTCTCTCCCAAGTGTCGTTCGAATCTCAATCCCAAATGGTGGGTGCTATCCCCTCTCAGTTGATCCCCCTCTCCCTTGTGACCACTGGCGATGACCACACGCTCAAAGAAAAGGGGTGTCACGATTTCACTTTTCACGACCCTGGGAGCATTGTTACCTCTGTTCACCTGATAGATTAAATGCCGATGACATGAGATATATGGTCCAGATCTCCCCTTGATTGACGAATGCAATCAAGTTGTCATTCATGTTTCACGACTTCAGAGTTCTCTTGCCTTTGTACTCCCGATAGACGAAATCGCGATGGCACTGGATCAATGGTCCATATCTCTCCTCAGAACTGAAGGTCATGATGATTTTGAGACTTCGCATTTCATGAAATCGGGAGACTTTTCACCTTCGGTCCTTCGATACCCAAAATGTTGATATTTCACCCTGGACAATCAATGGTCCATATCTCTCCTGGATCCAACAACTTAGATCAAGTCGCGGATTCATGATTCATGAATTCTTAGTTCTCCGCCCTTTTACTTCTCCACAATGCGAGTCAGCAAAATCCTAATCATTCGCCATGCGTCCCTCCCAATGAAAAACTCTGATTCCTTAGCATTCAGATCGAACGGTTGAAGTTTTATCCCCCTTACACTTAAGCTATCCTCAGAGTTGGAAGATTTTTGGAGGATTTAAAGGTTTCAACCTTTGTCCTTCCTGTGAGTCCATTTCTTGTATTTCGTCAACACTTATGAAAAGTGTTATTCCTCCTAATCTTGGTCTCGTCAAGACTTGGATTTCCCGCGCACTCCTTGCATTTTATGGATTTCAATAACTCAGTTCCTCGGGATTTCCCAATGAGAAACTCCTCTCTCCCTCCTAGCATTTTCCTTTTTTGGTTCTTTGAATTCTTGCGAAGTACCTTTGACACTTAGTCGAATCTCGAATCTGTGCACTCCTTGCACCAGATCATTATGCAAGGTTTTGGGTTCTTGTAGATGATTGTGCACGCCTTGCACCAATATCTTTGCACTCCTTGCAAAGGGAAAGTTTCATGTAATCTCTTCTGAGCTTCGAAAGCGAAACAAATTCTGTCAATGCACTCCTTTTGTTTTGTGCACACACCTTGCACTACTTCAACATAAGAGAAACAATTGAAACTTATCCTAACATTCACAGTTCAATCTAATCATAGCGAGATTAATTCATTCCCTCATGAAAATACAATACAGAGAATTGCAAAACAATGTTCACACCATGCATTGGATCAATTTTTCTTTGTTCTATTCATAAGTGAAAATGACTACAACTGAAATCAAAACAACAATTCAAACTCCATTTTCCTGCTAACTTGTAGCTAACATCTACCCTAAAGCCAACCTCATTTGGGCGTATAAAACCTCTATATATCATAGGGATATTAGGGTTTCCCCCCTAACTATGTGTCTACTCTAATAATATCCTACGACTATCTTGGATCGGTCGCATTCCAGATTCATAATGGAAACTCCCACTCCACTCGCAATTATCTAAACGTGCCTCAAAGGGTAATTCCGACACTAGGTTCAAGCATGACTCAAAGGATAAATTATGGCGTTGAGTTAAGGCGGATTTAAAATATCTGTTGCAACTGTCGGTGTTGGATCCTGTACGGATTCCTTGATGTTGATGGGTCTTTCTCTACATGCTTTTCAACGATGCTCCTGCATCATACTCCCCTTGACAAAAATTCATGGACTCCTATCCATGATCTCCTGTACTGATTTTCCATGCTTCTGGATAGAAGCTTCACTTTCCCAATTGGCATATTCTATTGGGTGCCCCTTCCACTTGACCAGATACTCAAAATAGGTCTTCCTCATGGTCTTCTTGCCAATCCTCTGATCAACAATTTTCTCCATTTGTGGCTTTTCTCCTGTGGGAATATTCTCTTCCCAATGGATCTTCATTTGATCTTTTGATCTCTGCATATGTTGTGAGTGGGAAATCGATATATGGACTAGAACATAGGTTTTTATCATGCATGCATAAAATACCTAAAGATTCCTACTTTATACCGTTATCCCAGACCTAATCCCCATTATTCTTAAGCAAATACGTAGTTAAGAAGATCAAGTGAGCATACCTTATTTCGGGCATTTGATATCGATCCTTCTTCACGCTTGGTCACTCTTTGACTACATCTCTCCTCCCAAGGTTGACCTGCATTCACACAAGACAAACAAAGAACTCCACATGCATTTGATCTACAGATTAATGGGTTAGAGATTTAATCAACATGTACGCAATAAACCATGAAAACCTCATATGGTGGGACGAGAAAAGTACTTCTTTATTATTAACTTCACTAAAGAAACTTGCAATGATGAAGTCGACCACTTCTCAATGAACCCGGTCCTGGGCTCCTCTTCAACTGTCCTCCAAATTCTTTGCTCTATACTTTTCTTTGCACAAGGATGGCTAAAGGTTGGGACAAAGGGAATTCTCAATCAGGTATAGTTTCTTTACTATGATTCTCCTCTTCCAAATGGGATCCCTAACCCTTCTTTTATAGGCTAGAAGAAGCTAGGTATTTGGTCGAATGTCCATCCATGCATGGCCGAAAGGTTTAGTTACCTTACCCAAAGCTATGTGTTCCATCTGCAACTTTACTTTTTTCATTCTTTTGTAGGTACACGCGGGTTGTCTTGGGTTAGCTAGAATGTACATGCATGCAGCAATGTAGCAAGGCACATGGGTCTTTATAAAAGGGGTTTTTAAGAAGAGTTGTTCAGCAATACTTTGGCAAAGAAGGAATTTGAGATGGCATGAAGCCAGGTAAGCATGTCTGGTGCAAATTAGGGTTATAACAGATGCCCCCTAATGTGTGAGGTCATAAGAGAATCTGATGGATGAAATACATTAACAATCTTCACCGATGTGTAGAATAAGTGAGTCCAGGGACCATAAATCGGGAGGTGTCATCTACAAAATAATAATTGTCTCACCGAGGCAGGCATACCCATGCTCGGGATAAAATAAAATCATGGCTACCAATCAAATACACTGTAGATCCATGTCATATAACTATATAAAGTGTAGCCGCGAGCAATACACAACGGAGCTACATCTCAAAATCAAAAAGATATACGTGTAGAGTATCCATCTTCTAGGAGCTGATAAGGCTTAATGGCTGGAGATGAGGTATTAAGAGCTCGAGAAACACCTTCAAAATCTTCAAAACTCAGGTAGGAGTGTAATATGAGTGTACGAATTCACTACCCATAGGTCTTCGACGGTTCGTTAGTCATGGACTAGAGAATATTGATGATCAAACTGAAGGCTTCATTGATTTCGAACAAAGACTTGATTAGACGTTCAGGATGGTCAGGCATGAGGGAAAGAGAAAAACTACAGAGGGGCCAACTCAGGCTTGGTAAGAACTTCCCTTGGAAAATAGCACGACAAATGATGAGACTCAGGCAGTATAGAATTAACATAAGTTTATGAGGTAGGAGGCAACGCAAACTCTCCATATGTTTGGAAGAATAACCAAACGGAGGAGTACATAGCTCTATGTAGCAAGAACAACTTCCTAAGGTCGTATCAAATCCCAAAGTTTGATGAACAAACGGACAGATGTGCTTTATCCAAGGGAGACTCATTATGCTGCCAATAAAGACAATACTTTTCCCTTCCTCTTTTTGGGGTATATTTGATTTTTTTGTCTTTTTCAATAATTTTGGAAAAAGAATAAAAGAATGTTACGTTACAAAGGAGGAACAAGTTTTGCAAACATACAAGTTCAAGGTGCAGGGACAAGACTGATGTTCAAAGTAAGGACACTCGGGAAAAATCCTCCAGGGGCCAAAGGTGTCAAGACACAGAGCCAAAGTGTTATAGGGATTGTGTATAAGGCATGCTTTAGATGGTTCAGTTGAGAGCAACATGGAGCCGGCAAAAGACGCAGGTATGAAAATGCGATTAATAAAACACACAATGGTAACGTCCTTCGATGTGAGTTTAATGAGCCCAGAGAAGGTAAGCTCTGCATTTTTTCATATTTAGAGAGTCTAAAAAATGTAAAAGGAGACTCCACTGGGGTATCTTTTTCGAAGGTAGTCTAGTCAGTTCGAAAAAGGGGTAAACTAGCATCGAAAAGATGTCTATTCAAAACCATTTTAACGAGTTTGATAAAGACAAGATCACTCTGCCATTTTTTCATTTTTAAGGAGCCTAAAAAAAGCTTAACTATGGACTTTGTCAGGAACGTTCTTCTGGACCATTTTAACGAGTGTGAAAGAATAAGGTCACTCGACGATCTTTTCAATCTTAGGGAGTTTGAAAGCAGCTTAACTATGGACTCCGTGGGGGTTCTTTTTTCATACATTTAGTCTCTCAAGCCCGAAAAAGGGTTAAAATGATACCTGAGAGTACTCTTCTAGAGAACTGAAGTTCCTTAGAGTATACCTTTGTTCGTACAGTTGATCGTCCGGACTGAAAAAAGGGTAAACTACCGTCGGATAGATGTGACTTCAAATTTTAGTTTAATGAGCATGAAAGGACACAAGATCACTCGACAATATTTTCATGTTTAGAGGGTCTGAAAAGGGCTTAAAAGAAGACCTGTTATGTTTTTTGGGAGTTTTGAGGGTGAGGTCAAGAGTGAAAAGGAAACATTCAACTGAGGCTAAAACTCATAATCAGGAAAAAACAAAAAGGACTCCCGAGCCTACATTCATTAGTGACAGCATGGACACCATAACACAACCAGGATCTACCTAGGGCATCCATGTTCCGGTAAGCTCTACCACCAAATCGCGACACTTCTAAAGCAACAATGATGGTTCTGTGTCACAACCTGATGGGATCAATCCTATGGCAAAGGGATAATGATAACGAGATACAAAAGTCGGGGTGGAAACCTAACCTATATGCTCAAGTTGATCATCTAAGGTTTTTCCCATGGACCATCAAAAGTGACCTAAAACTCCAAAAAAAATGTCCTAATGCCTGATCATAACCCTCCAACGCAACACCTGAATCACTCTAAATGGTTCAATTTAAAGAAAATGATAAGGGGGGCCAAAAAAAATGACAAAAAGGGGCCAAAAAGTCTATAAATAGAAGCTAGCAGCTCATTATCACCATTGTTGATTTGGAAATTGACTCTAGAGAAAAAAAAAACCTTTGATAAAAGTGGTGATTTCAGGAGCTACAGTGGACGAAACGACCATCTGTCTAGACCAAGTATAAACTCTCTCCCCTTTCAATTTAAATCTTTATTTATGCTTTTAGTTTCAATTTTTGGGGGGCCATCGACCTTCAAAAGGTCAGCCCTAGGTCCACATGGGTTGTCTTATGCTAGGCCACATGTACACTCGGGTAGAGGAAAAACTGAACGCGTGTACACACGACTGTCATCATTACAGCCTGCGTGGACCCTTTATTTAATGAAAAAAAATTTAAAAAGCAAGGGTTAACCCTCCTGAACTTGGTGTTTTGCAGGATGTATGTTCACTGGAGGGAAAGAGAGAATGAGGATATTAGTGAGCTGGTCGGGGAAGACCCCAATGCTCTTATTGCCTTAATGCAATGTGGGCTGCTCAAGTTCTTCCTATGTCCTTTTATGTGAGAACAACCTAGGCTATTGAATGCCTTGGTTGATTATTGGCATCCCGATGCAGAGGCCTTTATGTTAGAGGGGAAGTCACTGGTTCCTACTACATAGGACATATATTTTTTGACTGGCCTCTCCAGGAGAGGGGAACCAGTCAATTTCTAGACATTTCCTTCAGGGCCTCATAACATATCAGAATTGATAGGACTTTATTGCGAGGCTGGTACAGACAGATCGAGCTCATATGTGCCCATAAGAAAGATCACATATTTATCATTGAAGCTGATTGTGTTTCTTATTGGGCGGATGACTGGTTCTGGGGCTCTACATCAGGTGTCCCATGCACAGACGAACTATGAAGTCTAGTGCTTAAATGCACAGATATTTGACTGGAGCACTACACTGCTAGATTGTATGAAGAGGCAGCTGATAGATTATCAGTCGTGGACGTAGAGGAACTTTGGGTTCAAGATGATTCTATGCTATTTTTTATTTGAAAGAGTTCCCAGTTTTATTCCTCGAGTGGTGGTACGAGGACATCAGGCCCCTCTTCCTACAGTTTGCAGATGGGAAGTGTTACTGCCACGACAGGGTGGTGGAAGTACCAATGAGTCCTTTGATGATGATTTATTTTCTTGGTTGTCATGACAGATCCTAGTCATAGAGGATTACCCTTATGTTGGGATTGATTTCTCGAGAGATCCCTAGATATTGGTACCAAGAGCGAGGAGCGAGGAGAGATGGGTAATTTTGCATCGATTTTTTTTTTTTTTTTTTTTTTNGTAATTTTTATGTTGTTTTTTTTTTATATATCATTTTTTGTATACCAGAGTATTTGACAGATATGTGTCTATTATGTGCAGATGTGGGATCAGTGTGACCTGTGGATTACGCGAGAAACATGCATCATCCTCGGTCAGGGGCCGCACCTTCTGTCGCAGGGGGACTAGCAGCAGCAGGAGAGCTTCCAGTCGGTGAGGTTGAGAGGGTTTTGAGACAAGTCGAGCGAAACTTTACCTCGCTCACCCACACAGTACCTATGGCAGAGATTGAGGATCTTCCACCATCTATGCAGCCTCATGTAGTGGGGGCACCAAGTACGTGGGTCTGACTATTTCGACGTTTGGAAAATGTTGTTGATCATTACAACAGGTCCCACACACCCCGACCTTAGTTAGTCTAGACTTTTCACATGCCAAGAGCAGTACTTGTAAATATCTTTTGAGGGCATAAGCCCCATGACTCGTTACTGGTCATACTTTTAAGGTGCTTGCATCCACCTATGTACTATGATGATTATTATATTATATATGGATTTTTATGTCTTTTTGTGTCTTATGGATCATATTTTCCTTTAAAAATGTATTTACATGTTTATGTGTATGCCTTTTTATATGTGTGTGAGATGGCAGTCTAAAATTTGATTAGCTAGAGTATCTGTAATTTGGTTTAATATCCTAGGAACATGAAAATATGTAATATAATCAAAGCTTTGTTCTAAGAGACGTACCCTAAGGAATCGTCAGTGTAAAGTCGAATCATGAACACGATAGACTCTATTTAACTAAGACACAACCAACTAAGAATCTAAATAGACTCGAAGATGAGAGATACCAAATGACAGGGCGTCACAAAGCAACTCAATAACTGCACTTACTCGACGACATTGTTTGTGGTGTCACCTAAGCATATACCTCTGAAAGATAATAACTGGCCTCGAGGTGTAAAAATTACCCAAACTGCGGAGGCAAGCCTTCAAGTGTGCCAGCTAGCACCGTCTGCGTACACAATGAACATCTCTGATTCACTTGACATCTGCCACAGTGAGGAAATATAACATAAAAAACGACACATCCATAATACTAAAAGAAACTAGAAAGTAATAGTACAAAGACTATACATATGTTACAAAAAGTTACCCATGGTGACCTACCTATGAGTAATATTTCTTGAGGTAGAGCCCATTTCTAGGCTCCGCCAAATCATTTCCCTCAAATTCAACCAGATGATAAGCGCCTTTTTTTAGAACCTCTTTTATGATGAAAGGTTCGAACCACATGGGTTTAAATTTTCTTGCCCCCAGGGGGTCCTTATCTTGTTCATAGACCAGGAAAAGGTCACCTTCAAAGAAAATCCAAGGATGAATGGACCGATCATACTGACACTTGACTTTATGTTTATGAGCCTCATTGGTCAGGGCTGCATCACGACGCTACTCATTGACCCGCTCAAGGTATAATAATTGTTCTTCAAGTGGAGAAGTGTTTGGAAATAATTTTACTACCAACTTTAGGGATGAGATCTAACATTCAATAGGCAAGACTGCTTCCATCCCGTAAACAAGTTGAAAAGGTGAGAAACAGGTTATAGTCTTAATAAACATTCGGTAAGCCCATAATGCCAAGTATAACATCAAATGCCAATTTGACTTGGCTGAGTTGATCATTCACTGTAGGATGGTCTTAAGAGATTTATTTACAGCTTCCACCTGACCATTTGTTTGTGGGTAGTAGGGTGATGAATGTTCTTGCTGCAACCCAAGATTTGATGTTAACTTGGTCATCATCTGGTTCTGAAAGTGACTTCCATGGTCAGTGACAATCTCTCTCGGGACGCTAAACCTTTCTATTATCTGGTTGAATAAAAAGAGAGCCGCAATCTCTCCATCATCTTTAAACATTGGCATAGTTTCGACCCACTTTGTGAATTAGTCTATGGCTACAATGATATAACGGTGCCTCCTTGCTGAAGGAGGGTTGCATGTAGTGTAAAAAATCCCCCACTTGGTGAAGGGACCAACTGTGATGATAGGAAAGATGGGAGTGGGATGTGCCCTCATCTTCGGAGAGAAGATCTGACATGGGTGGCACTTCTTGACCGATTCGATACAATCTTTGATTAGTGTCGGCCAGAAGTAACCTACTCGTAAAATATTTTGGGCTTTTTCCAACCCACACATATGACCGCCACATGCTCCGGTATGGAAATCGTTAAGCACGATAACTACTTCTTCGTGAGTGAGACATCGACGCAGGATGCAGTACACACCTCTTTGATACAATGTATCATCGAGTATGAGATAATTCTTGGCCTGATGACGTACACGACGAATCTCATCACGAGAAGCAGAGGTGGGGCACTTCAAAGTATGGAGATAGATAAGTATATCTCCATACCAGGGATCCGAAGATGCGATCAAAAAAATATCTCCTCTGATAGGTGATTCTTCGAGAACAACATCACCTAACTCAACCGAAAGTTCCGAAATAAGTTATGCGAAGACCAGTGACTTTTTGGATTTCGCTGAAATGAAATCTAAGTCAAATTCCTGGAGGACAACTATCCATCTACTGATCTTTCCACCTATTACCTGTGTCATGTCAACATGTATTGAAACGGATTCACAATGACAATGATGGTGGTCTTGCTAAACAAAACATAATGACATAACCATTGAACAACATGGACTGCTCCCAATGCAAGTTTTTCGATATGAGAATAATTGAGTTTCGGTCCTACTAGGCCTCGGCACAGGTAATAGATCACATATTCTGAGAAAAAATCATCTTCCTCAACTAAGACCATGTCAATGGTTGACTCTACTGCAGCCAGGTACAATAAGAAATCTTTGTTATAGTTAGGTGGCCGAAGAAGAGGGGTAGTTGTGAGGGCATGTTTCAATGCATCGAAAGAGTGTTGAGTGGCATCGTCCCAATGAAAAGGAACGTTTTTTTACAATAACTACATAAAGTTGTTTGTGATCTCGGCATAGTTGGTGATGAAATGTCTTAAAAAAATCGCCTTGCCCTATAGACTTTGAAGTTGAAGGATTTTGCGTGGGGGAGGCAACTGAATTATTTCCTCAACCTTGAGAGGATCGACCATGATCCCTGTTGTTGAGACTATGAAACCTAACAAACGTCCTGATGTTATGAAAAAGTTTCACTTGTTTGGATTCAAGCGAATCTAGAAGTAGCGACATCGCTCAAAGATAAGTCATAGGTGTGTGGGATGATCCATTCTCTTGCGAGATTGAGATGTTAAATCATCTAAATAGGCCTCGAATATATTCTTGAGATCATGGAAAGCAAAAGACATAGCCCATTGAAAGGTCGCTCCAACATTTTTGAGACCAAATGGCATCTTACGATACGCGAATGTACCCCATGGACAAATGAATGTCGTTTTGTGTTGGTCTTTGGGTTTGATTTGTATTTGATTATATCCTGAAAAACCATTCATGAAAGAGAAGGCCTCGCAACCTACACATTCATCAATTATCTGATCGATGAACGGTGTGGGAAAATGATCTTTTGGATAGGCCTTGTTCAAATCATGGAAGTCCGTACATACATGAATCGTGCCCTGTTTCTTATTGACTAGTACAGGATTTGACACCCATTGGGTCAAATGGATAGGATAGATAAAATCATCTTTTAGCAGTTTCTCAACTTCAACCTTAATGGTTGCTGCTTTCCTGGGATTAACTGGATGAATCTTTTGCTGAACAGTCTTGGCATCTGGATAAGTTGTGATTTCATGTTTGACTATTTTTGGATCGATGCCTGGCATTTCCTTGTAAGACCAGGAAAAAATATCGCAAAATTATTTAAATAGATCTATGTAGATTTTAATCTCTCCTGGGGAGCAATCAGCTCCGATGAAAACATTATCCACGATGCCAAGGGTTCTGGAGATATTGATCGGTATGGTTTCAGCAATAGTTTCCATATTACCCTAGGCATAAACCTCATGTGTAGCTAAGGGATTAATAGGACAAGACCTATCTCCAGCCATATTCAAGGTGAATTCTCCATCCTCGATTCTGCTTAACTCTGGGAGGAAGTATGATCTATGATGGAGATCATCCCAAGGTTTGTTCAGACTAGTCATTGCTTCAATTAATGCTTCGTCGGAGGGAAATACTAAGTCTAATGAATTGGTGTCAATGAGAGAACCTTGAACCCAAATACGCTCTAGAGTCGGATCTAACTCTTGTGCAGGAGTTGGATCTATGTCAGCTGAACATTGTTGGACTAAATAGTATGCTACTTCAGCTACAGACAAGCGCATGGACATGCCCAGGTGCCCTGTCCCTTCCATCGTGATCGATGGGGAAGGAAGTATCTACGGGTCATTGAAGTAAGTCATGTGAAACGACGAAACTTGGAAAATATCAACCTTATGGTGGTCGGATATGAACTTGACATCACCTTGAGGGGGCGGGTAATTGAAGGTACCCATCAAAGATGGGTACAAAACAACCCCTACATTGACTACGGCTGGTTGGGGATTATTAATCATCGGGATCGCGGATACCCCCAATGAAGGGTCGGGTTTGGAGAAAGCCAATTGATCAATGGTCACAATCCGGTCCTCGTGTGGAAACAACAAGACCCGAAAAATTGTAGCAACCTTTCATGGCATAAGTCCAACTCCTTCCTAACAAGAGATTGTAGTCGAGGGATGCGTCGACTACTTCTACCTCGATGCACATGGTCTTCCCTCCTAATTGCATGGGGAAAGAGGGAATGATACCATGTGGTCGGAATGAATGACTGTCGAAAGAAGTGAGAAGAGTAGGTGACATAGACAAAACAGGCTGGCCAATGGCCTTCCAACATGACAATGACATAACGCATGTTGAGGCACCCTCATCAACCACCGTGCAGAAAATATTTTGAGTAAAATTTTTCGTGGAATGAGCCACTATTATCTGAAATGCTATGTGGTAATCCAGACGAGGTGTTAAGTCGATTGTATATAGCATTATTGTACCTGGATTACAAGTCTCGATAGATCCTAAAGAAGCTAACAACACTTTCCTCTAGGAAGGGAAGCTTTGGAGGACCTCCAAAGTGGACATCACACGAGGGGTTTGAGACAAATCTTCCACCACAGAATAGTTTTGGGTGGCCCTTGCATTTGGGTTGTGAGAAGATTTTTTGAACATGCCTTTTGGGATGCGTGTCATTGTTTCTCCCAAAGTCTTCTCAATCTGGAGAGGAATAGATGGGAGTTAGGATTCCTTACCCTTCTCGAAAGTGCTTGGTTTGCTATAGTCATGCGCTCTAGTCGATATAAAAGCATCACTCTTCATAATATACACATTCGCAGATGAGGAATTTTTTGAAGACAGAGAGGCTCTTTGACTGCCCCATTCCGTGCTTCTAGAGGCTTGGGTTAGGTTTTGCCCATGTTGAAATGGATTGGTTAACACGACAGGTTGTTGCAGTGTCACAAAATTTTGGGCCTCTGCAAGTCAAGGACATTGGTGGGTCGGGTGGTCTTCCATGCACAGGTTGCATGGATACCTCGCCTTTCGTTTCTCAGTGTTTCCCTCGCCAACATTATTAGTGGGTTTCTTATCCCCCTTACCCTCCTTTCATTTTATTTTCTTTCCTTTAAGCTGTTGGGTGGCCTTTGGATTTTTCGATTTCACTCTGTGTAAATCCGACGTTTTAGTAGGGGGAGAAGCCAAAACAATAGTTTGGTTGGTCGTTGTGTGCTGTATAGACAATTGTTGCAATTGCTTCGTCAGTTTCTCAGTGAACCAACAATACCATCGACATGTGGTCTAGCTCTCTGTCTAATTTTATCAAGTATTGAGCATGGTGCATTTGGAAAGATATCGTATAATAAACTGGACTGAGAATAGATTATCTCAAGCTGTTGAGCTCTCATGATGGCATCTTCTTTGGAAAATACTCCCAACATCGCGATGTTTTTGGATAACTGTGGGACCAAAGACTTAAGGAACCACTCAAGTAGGAATGCTGGTGGGACTGGAACCTTAATTAAGCTCTTTCGACGTCTCCATTCTCGGATGTGATCAAAGATATGGTCCTCTTTTGTCTGGCTGAAATTGGCCAACAGTTCTGTGCCAGCGTCGTATCACACGGGTAATTGGAAATGGTTTAGGAAAGACATTGCCAATTCACTGAAGGAAGAGTATCTTAAGCGGTTGAGCTCAATGTACCATTTCATGGCACTCCTTATGAGAGTACGTTGAAACAATCGCAATTGTACGGAGTCATCTTTCAATGAGTTAGACAAGCACCAAAGATGGAAGGTAGTCACGTGATCTCCTGGATCTTCATTAGGCTTGGCTTCGAACTTTGGTATGTCCGAAGGCAACTTCATCGGCATAGGGGGCCAACGCGGATTGTGACAGATAGGGTCATTCAACAACCTTGTCAAGTCTGGCAAATGCAAGGTTGCCAGGAAAGTTAGTTTCGGTTGTTGGTGATAACCATGGAAAAAGGGACCTGGATTTTGACTGGCACCAGGTTACCAAGAAACGTTCAGCTGCTGGCCTAGGTTCTGGTAAAAACCATGGCCATGACCAACGTACATATTCTGGATGTGAGGAGACATCATTGGTTGATTACCAAAATAGGACGTAGATGGTTGGGAATGCATTACATTCGAAGGACTTTAGGAAGGGTTTCCCCATGTCGATCCCATGGGGATAAGCATAGTACCTTGTTCAGGGTTCCATTGGTTGTGAAAATAATTTCCCCAGATCAACATTCTTGATGAGGGAACCGACCCCTGCCAAGAATTCCAAGGCTCTGATGTGCAAGAAGTTCCTGGGTTTGCCCCCTGTGCAGGAATAGTACCCTGCATAGGAATAGGTTGTCCGTAACTGGGATTGCCCCCAGTCAGGAAAGAAGCTAATGAAAAAGCGTTGTTACCAAATGCACTGAACAAAGAAAACGGTGTTGAACCTACCGACATATTATGAGAAGGTGGTCCTTGACTCCCTGCTCCAAATAAACTATGGTGTGTAGGTGGCCTGGCGGATTGCTAGTGGGTGCCACCGAACGAAGGGGATGAAGGAGGTATATGACCTCCCCCATAAGGGAAATAGTTAAAAGGAGATGAAGTGCCCCCCATGTTGCCTTGCAGAGAAGCGTTAGAGCTCCCTTCCCCCAGACCTAAAGTCTGTGAAGTGGAGTAGGAAAGTACGAGACTTGTACATGAGCTAGGCATCTCGTATGAGAACGGAGGGTCTGTCGCACTTGGTGTGAAAGGGGTTGTAGCCACTGCCATAAACAGGATCATACCACTGTGTGAGGTAGAGGCAGTCGATACCATGGTTGCTCAGACTGATGACAGTGGGTTAGGAGTTGGAAACTCTCCTGTGATGACAACCGTAGTGGGAATTGAAGAATTCCTAGATGGAGTGACAACATTTGTTTCCATTGTTGTGTGTGACATTGTCTGGCACTCGTAAGGGTGAATCGGTATGATGATGGGTGCCAAAATATTAGTGGTTGGAGTTTCATATGGACCAAGGGATTTCACTCCAAATTCTAAAACGGTCGTTTCCTCCAGATGATGGTCGAGTACAATTTATTGTGCCTTGGTTTCTTCAAAAGACCCTTGTTGGTCTAGCTTTCACCTTAGTGGTGGCGGGGGTGCTCCAGTGTAAATGGTGATAGGCCCATAAGCTTTTGTGACCGTTGGAGCTCGTGATCCTCCACTGTGTGAGAAGATCAAATACACCCTAGGGATTTCTATTCATTTAAAAAACAATACACACTAAAAAAGTCCCTCCAAGATATAACAAGCAAACACTAAACTAATTGGAAGAACAGTTACAACAACCAACACTAGAGAAACTTACCGGTGCAAGTGAAACTCGAACACGAAAGCACCCTCCGAGTATACTCTGCAAAGTATGGCCCGATGTTTGTCCTAGGTACCACGGTATACCCCCGCAGTCACCTTTGCATGTCTCTAAAAAGATAGGCAACTAGGTTGCCAGTGCACGAACAATCACCAGGCGGGTACAGTTGAAAGTTAGGTAGACCACAATGAGCAGGTTATTGAGCCCAAAACCTGTCAAGGGTATCGAAGGCAAGTGGTCTAGAAGACAACTGAGGACCTCAAACGGATTCTAGACCCACAAAGTTTTGTGGAAAATGCAATCGATGGAATCCCAAGATAATCCCTCTATATGTGTTCTCCATTATGATTGGTCTAGCTTTGGAGGGGTTATCTATGCTACCTTTCCGCACGCGACCTCGTGTTTATCCCTTGTGTTAGAGGGGGTCTCGAAAAACTTTCACGATACTGGATTTTGACACTCCCTAACTCAGACTCCAATGTTTGATTTCAATGGCCTTGACGAGTTTCCTCTCCAACCTAATTCAAGGCCCTAACCCTAAACTAGTTGGTTGACCCTACAAACATAAAAATTCTAATGAATTTTAGATTTAGCATTATTTTTATGTCTTGTATTAAGTCAAAGGTTATGAAAGTGAAACTAGTGATGTTTGAAAGACAAAAGCAAAATAAACAAAAAGAGGGAAACAAAATACCTTCACTTAAATCAACTCTTAAGAAACTTTTCAAACTAAAATTTTTTCTAAGATCTTTGAACAACAAACTCAAAGAAAGATTTCACTCGACTACGAGCTACTTATGATCTATGTAAACCATCAAGAACTTATGAAAGAAAATACTTTTCCCTGGTTACTAACGCAAAACAACACTATTTAACCAAACAAAGAAATATATATATATTTTTTATTTGAATGCTCACAAAGAAAAAAGGAAAAATATCAACAAGTAAAAACCAAGAGAACCTCTGGCCTAAGCGCATATCTCAAAGAGTCACTTTAAAAATCACACACAAGAAAATTAAAATTGGACTCTCACACTTGTCTAAAAACCCTAGAAAAGAACATTTTGAGGAAAACTTCTTAATGAAAAAGAAAGTTATTGCTGTGATCAAACCTAAGTTACTGACTGCTATGACAGAGACCAAAAAACCTCAGAGGTATAACTCTTGTCAGAGGAAAGGATGGCTGCCTCACCTTCAACAAAAAAAAATTCTCCACAAACACACTGCTGACAATTCAACAACAAGCGTGTGCACATGAGTTGTGTAAAGTCAGAGCGTGTGTACATGCGTGCTAGCCTTATACAGGCTGCGTGTATCTCTGAAACTCTGAGACAAATAAAAGGACAAGCAATCAAGCCCAGGCAGAGACCATTGGTACTGAGAACCAGGATCTCTTGAAGACTCAGACACTTACTCTAACAGAAAAAAGAAAACAATTCAAGGAAAACTTCATAGAACAAACTAATCTGAGGTGAAACCTAAGCTATAGATTGCAAACAACAAACACTATATAGAGTTCCAGAAAACCCCTGAGAAGGATTATTTCTGACAGGGGAGAGGATGACTGCCTCTCTAAAAGAAATTTTCGGGATTCATACACGTGACTGAGACTTCCTTAGTTAGCGTGCACATGCAGGCTGTGAGAAGGTAGGGCACAGGTACACATGTGCAGACCTTATACAGGACGCGTGTACCTCTGTTGGTCTTGGAAAAGAAAAACAAAATGCATTCAAGAAAAGAAACAAAGATAACTGGTATGGAAGACCAGAATCTCTGTTAACTCAACTTTTGCAGAAACTTTATAAACAAGGAATGAAACCAGTTTTTAAAAATACCCAAAAACAAATATTCCCAGAAACCCTAGAGATCCCCAGTATGGTCGCCAATTCTATTGTGAGTGGGAAATCCCTCTATGGACTAGCACTTAGGGTTTTATCATGCATGTATAAAAGACCTAAAGATTCCTACTTTATACCGTCATCCTGGACCTAATCCCCATTATTCTTAACCAAATACGTAGTTAAGAAGATCAAGTGAGCATACCTTATTTCGGGCGTTTGATATTGATCCTTCTTCATGATTGGTCGTTCTTTGACTGTAGCTCTCCTCCCAAGGCTGACTTGCATTCACACAAGACAAAAAAAGAACTCCACATGCATTTGATCTACATATTAATGGGTTAGAGATTTAATCAACATGTACGCAATAAACCATGAAAACGTCATATGGTGGGACGGGAAAATTACTTCTTTATTATTAACTTCACTAAAGAAACTTAAAATGATGAATCCAGCCACTGCTCCATGAACCTGGTCCTGGGATCCTCCTCAACTGTCCTCCAACTTCTTTTCTCTATACTTCTCTTTGCACAAGGATGGATAAAGGTTGGGACAAAGGGAATGCTCAATCGGGTATAGTTTCTTTACTATGATTCTCCTCTTCCAAATGGGACCCCTAACCCTTCTTTTATAGGCTAGAAGAAGCTAGGTATTTGGTTGAATGTTCAGCCATGCATGGCCAAAAGGTTTAGTTAGCTTACCCAAAGCTGTGTGTTCCATCAACAACTTTCCCTTTTTCGTTCTTTTGTAGGTACACGCGGGTTGTCTTGGGTCAGCTAGCATGTACACACATGCATTAATGTAGCAAGGCATGTGGGTCTTTATAAAAGGGGTTTTTAAGAAGAGTTTTTCAGCAATGGTTTGGCAAAGAAGGAATCTAAGATGACCTGATGCCAGGTAAGCATGTTTGGTGCAAATTAGGGTTATAACAATGTCATCTTTCCTATAAGAGTACAGGTCTGCAACATTGAATATGGGCGATATCACCACATCATCTAGTAACTCAATCTCATAGGCGTTTTCATCAAACTTCCTCAAGATCTTACATGGTCCTATATTCTTCATCTTCAACTTGTTATATGTTCCTCTAGGGAGCATCTCTTTCCTGATATGTGCCAAAACCTGATCTCCCACTTCAAATTGAAGTTCTTTGTGATGTTGATCAGCCCTGTGCTTGTACTCCTTGTTAGAACTCTCCAACTGTCCTATGATATGGCTATGGAGCCTCTGCAGTTTTGCAGCAAAATATCCTCCTCCAACACTACTGATCTCTCTCTGTTCCAATTCTCTCAACTCAGATACTCCCCTGGGTTGCATTCCATACAATATTTGGAATGGGATCTTTCCAGTGCTCATGTTTAGTGAGTCATTGTATGCAAATTCTTCTTGCGGCAGAATCAGATCCCACTGATTATGTTATTCAGTGACCAGACTCCTCAATAAGTTTCCAAAACTTCTATTTACCACCTCGGTCTGTCCATGTGTGTGAGGATGATAAGCTGAGATGAAGGAAAAATATGTCCCCAACTTCTTCCATAGCGTTCTCCAAAAGTGACCAACAAATTTTGTGTCTTTGTCCGATACAATGCTTCTGGGTAGGCCATGAAGTCTTACAACTTCCTTGAAAAATAGATTTTCAACATGTGTTGCATCACTGGTCTTCTGGCATGGGATAAAATGTGCCATCTTTGAAAATCTATCCACCACCACAAATATGGAATCAAATACTCTTTTCGTTCTTGGTAGTCCCAATAAAAAATCCATGCTTATTGCATTCCAAGGCATCTCTGGTATTGGCAATGGTTGATACAATCCAGTGTTCTGTCTTTTCCCTTTTGCATGTTGGTAGATTCTACATCTATTCACAAACTTTATCACTTTTATTCTCATACCTAGCCAATAGTATGAACTTATCAACTATGAAAACATTTTATCATGGCCGAAGTGTCCAGGCAATCCTCCACTATTCTTTTATTTCAAAAGATTATCCCTCATTAAGCATTTTAGTATGCACAATTGATTTCCCTTGAAAACAAATCCCTCTTGAATCATGTACTCTGTCCACTGGCTTCTATCTCTCAGCACAGGGTTCACATATGCTTCGTATTCTTCCTTGAAATCTATATCATCACAATACATGTCCTTAAGGTGTTCAAATCCCAAGGTCTTCACCTAAAATTCCTGCAGAATCAAACATCTCCTACTTAATGCATCGATAACCTTGTTAGAATTCCAAACAATATGTTTTATGACAAAAGTAAAATTCTTCATCAACTCAACCCATTTTTCATGTCTCTGATTCAATTTTTCCTACCTGGTTATGAATTGTAAAGACTGGTTATTTCTATACAAGACAAATTCCTGTGGGACAAGATAATGTCTCCATTTCTTCAAGGCTTGAATTATGGCATAAAAATCCTTGTCATATGTGGATTATTTTCTCTTGGTATCATTCAAATTCTCATTGAAATAGGCAACCGGTCTATTATTCTGACTCAAAACTGCTCCTATTGCAACTCCACTTGCATCACATCTCACCTGAAATGTCTTTTCAAAATTCGGCAAGACTAGAATTGGTCATTCTGTTATTTCCCCTTTCAGTATATTGAAGGTCTTTTCGGCCTCCTCTTTCCATTTAAAAGACTTGTGTCTTTTCTTCACTGTGTCCATCATTGGTGCACAAATTCCACTGAATTCTATGATGAACTTCCTATAGAAAGTTGCTAATCCATGGAAGCTTCTTACCTCGAACATGCTCCTTAGTGATGACCATTCTTTGATTTTTTTCACCTTCTCTAGATCCATCTTTAGTTCATTTGAAGAGATCACAAAACCAAAGTAAATGAGTTATGTCTTCATAAAAGAGGACTTCTTCAAATTTACCAGCATCTTCTCCTATTGTAGCCTCCTCATTACAAATGTTAGGTGCCTCAAATGCTCCTCTTTAGTCCCGCTAAAGATAAGTATATCATCCAGATACACAACCACAAACTTACCAATGAAATCTTTCAGTATTTCATTCATCATCCTCATAAAAGTACTCGGGGCATTTGTTAAACCAAATGGCATAACAAGATACTCATACAAACCTTCATTTGTTTTAAAGGTTGTTTTCCACTCATCACCTTCTCTCATTCTGATCTGGTGATATCCACTTTTCAAATATATTTTGGAAAAGAAATTTTCTCTACTTAAGAAATCCATTAAATCATCCATTTTGGGTAAAGGAAATCTATACCTGATGGTGATCTTATTAATGGCTCTTGAGTCGATACACATTATCCATCCTCCATCTTTATTTGGACTCAATATAGTTGGTACTACACATGGACTCAAGCTTTCTTTGACCAAACCCTTGTCTAACAGTTCCTAGACTTGGTTATTCACTTCCCCATTTTCTCGAGGTGTCAATATATATGATTCTTTGTTTGGAAGACTTTCTCCTAGTATTAATTCAATATGGTGACTAATACTTCTAATGGGTGGCAATGAGTTAGGATTCTCATCCACTACTATGTCAGTAAAATTATCCAACAATTCATGAACCTCTTCAGGAAAACCTTCCATTGAAGTACTTGTAAGGATAACTCTAGGTTTCCTTACCACATCAAACTGCATATCCTGTTCTTCCTTGACTTCCTTCAGGAGTTCTTTCCCACTCATGAGAAGTATGCTTGTGTTGGTGTCGTCTTTTACTCTCTTCTCCTCTATTGGCAACAACATGTGTGTTCTACCATTCTTCTCTAATGTGTATGTATTCTTCCTCCTATTGTGAATGACATTCCTGTCAAACTTCCATGGTCTTCCCAATAGAATATGACATACATCCATGGGAATTACATAACATAGAATTTCATCTCTATATCCTCCTATTTTAAATTCAACCAAGCATTGTTTAATAACCATTACCTAGTGTCCTTTCTACAACCATGAGACTTTGTATGGCTTCGGGTGTGAATTTTTCTCCAGCTCCAATTTCTCAACCATCTCTGTGGATACTAATTTGTCAGTGCTCCCATTGTCGATTATCACCTTGCATACTCTATCTTTAGTCTTGCAAGCTATTCTGAAGAGATTGTTTCTCTGCACCGACCTTTCAATTTTTGCCTCTGGTTTTAAGAGAACCTTCCTCAACATCGTGGATCTTCCATCCTTTTCTCCTTCCACCTCAACATCTCTTCTTTGTTCTTCATAAATGTGAGATTCACCTCCTCCTTCTTTCTTTTTCTCGGGACATTCCCAAGACATGTGTCATGTCTTTGCACAAGCATAGCATCTTACGTCTCCTCCTCCTCTTCTTCCTCTTCCTCTAGAATAATTTCTTCCACCACCCTGTCTTTCTCGGGAACTTCCTCCTCTTTACGAGTGATTGTGTGGTTTCTCAGCCTCATCCTTAGACTGATGTGTTATGCCACAGGTAAATCCTTTGATTTTGATTGGGATCGAGCTTTTACCTCTTCCTCGTTGGCTTTGTTTCCTGGACAACGTTTCCTCTGCTTTCAGTGCACACTGATAATCATCCTCCACTTTTCTTACTGGCATCATACTGAGATTATCCTAGATTTCATATCTCAAGCCATTCATATACCTGACAACTTTTTCTTCATCTCTCTCTCTTTCCCCAGTTCTGATGTTCAGCCTATAGAAATCCTCTGTATACTCCTTAACTGTCATCCCTTTCTATCTTAGGTTCTGTATTTTCCTGAATAAATTGATCTGATAATCCTTGGGCATGAAATTATCCTTCAACTTGGATACCATTCTGTCCCAACTATTTATGTTTTTTTTCCCTTTTCTTCTCCTTTCATCTTGCAGTTCATCCCACAACAGTGTTGCATGTCCTTTTAGCCTGGTGAAAACCTGTTTCACCTTTCTCTCTTCATTGACATCTTCATACTCGAAATGCTTGTCCATGGACCTTATCCAATCCAACAGCTCCTCGGCGTCTAAATTGCCTTCATATATTTGGACCTCTATCTTGTCTCTGCCTCCCAATCTAGCAACTTTGCTCAGCAAGCATTCCTCAACAACATCCTCTCCTGCAACTTCTTCGACGACATTCTCACCCACTGCCTCTTCACTTTCTTCATCACTGACGTCTAAAGTGTCAGGTTCTCTCCTTTGTGTTGCCTCCATTACTTCTTATCTTGCACGAAGTTCTCTCATCTCCATTTCTACAACTCGATTGGCTAAAGGTTTCTCTCCTCATCTCCTTGGTGGCATTTTGTTGACTGTCTCTCACACACACAGAGTACAACTTTGAGTTATTTTGTCTTCTTCACCTAAAATATATAGGCGAAAATCAGCTCTGATACCACTTGGTGCAAACCCCCATTCCCTTCTAGGATCGATCAAAATATTGAGTCTGATTGAATCTTCGGGTCTCTGCTAGACCCCAAACCCACTTTCATAGGTCCTTTCTCCAAATGCGTAGGTCGATTGAGACCCGCAACTTCTCTCCCAAGCGTCATTCGAATATCAATGCCAAACGGGTGATATCCCCTCTTAGCTAAGCCCCCTCTCCCTTGTGATCACTGGCGGTGACCACGTATGCAAAGGAAAGGTGCATCGTGATTTCACGTTTTGGGACCCTAGGAGTGTTGTTACCTCTGTTCACCTGAAAGACGAAATCATGATGACCTGATATCTATGGTCTAGATCTCCCCTTGATCAATGACTACGATTAAGTTGGCATTTGTGTTTCATGAATTCGTAGTTCCCTTGCCTCTGTACTCCCGATAGCCGAAATCGCGATGGCATTGGATCAATGGTCCATATCTCTCCTAAAAAATGATGGTCACGATAATTTTGGGACTTCGCGTTTTGCGAAATCAAGATAATTTTCACCTCCAGTCCTTCGATACCCAAAATGTCAATATTTCACCCTGGAAAATCAACGGTTCACATCTCTCCTAGATCCAATGACTAATATCAAGTCGCGGATTCAAGCTTCACGAATTCTTAGTGCTCCACCCTTTGACTTCTCTGCAACGCAAGTCAGTGAAATGTTGATCGTTGGCCACACGTCCCTCCCAATGGACGGATTTGATTCCTTAGCATTCAGATCAAATGGTTGAAGTCTTATCCCCCTTACACTTACGCGATCCTCAGAGTTGGAATATTTTTGGAGGATTCAAAGGCTTCGACCTTTGTCCTTATTGCGAGTCTATTTCTTGGATTTCGTCAACACTTATGAAAAGTGTTATTCCTCCTGAGCTTGTTCTCGTGAATAATTATATTTCCCATGCACTCCTTGCATTTCAGGTATTTCAATAACTCAGGTCCTCAGGATTTCCCGATGATAAAATCCTCTCACCCTCATGTCGTTTTCCTTTTCTGGTTCTTCAACTTCTTGCGAAGTCCCTTCGACACTTAGTTGAATCTCGAATCTGTGCACTCCTTGCACCAGATCTTTACACAAGGTTTTGGTTTCTTGAGAATGACTATGCACGCCTTGCACTAGTCTCTTTGCACTCCTTGCAAAGGGAAATTTTCATGTTATCTCTTCTGAGCTTCGGAACAGAAACAGATTCCATCAACGCACTCATTTTGTTCTGTGTGCACACCTTGCACTACTTCAACAGAAGAGAAACAATTGAAACTTATCGTAACATTCATAGTTTCATCTATTCATAATGAGATTCATTCATTCACTCATGAAAACACAATACATAGAATTCAAAAACAATGTTCACACCATGCATTGGATCAATTTTTCTATGTTCTATTCATAAGTGAAAATGACTACAACTGAAATCAAAGAAACAACTCAAACTCCAATTTCCTGCTAACTTGTAGCTAAAATCTACCCTGTAGCCAGCCTCATTTGGGCATACAAAACCTCTATATATCAGAGGTCCCTTAGGGTTTCCCCCTTAACTACATGTCTACTCTAAGACTATCCTACGAGTATCTTGGATCGATCGCATTCTAGATTCATAATGGAAACTCCCACTCCACTCATGATTATCTAAACATGCCTCAAAGGGTAATTTCATCTTTGGGTTCAAGCGTGCCTCAAAAGATAAATTTCGACACTGAGTTAAGGTGGATTTCAAATATATGTTGCAACTGTCAGTGTTGGCTCTTGTACGGATTCCTTGACGATGATGGGTCTTGCACTGCGTGCTTTCCAACAATGCTCCTGCATCACTTTCTATAAAATATTTCTAACCCATGAAAACTTATTACCTCAAATATGTTGCTCGACAATGGCCATTCTTTGATTGATCTTAACTTTTCTGGGTCCATCTTCAATTCATTTGAAGAGATTACGAACCCCAAATATATGAACTCCTTCTTCATAAAAGAACTCTTCTTCAGATTTATCAACAATTTCTCTTGGTGCAACCTTTCCATCACTAATGTCATATGTCTTAAGTTTTCTTCTTTTGTCTTACTGAAGATTAGTATGTCATCTAGATATACTATGACAAATTTCCCAATGAAGTATTTCAACACTTCATTCATCAATCTCGTAAATTTCCTTGGTGCATTTGTCAATCCAAATTGCATGACTAGCCATTCAAACAATCATTTGTTTGTCTTGAATGTTGTTTTCCATTCATCTCCCTCTCTTAGTCTTATGTGATGATATCCACTCTTCAAGTCTATCTTGGAAAAATATCTTGCTCCACTCAAAGACTCCATCAAATCATCCATCCTCGGTAAATGAAATATGTACCTAATGGTTATCTTGTTGATGTCTTGGGAATCTGTACACATTCTCCATCCTTCATCTTCTTTGAACTTAACACATGTGGTACTACACATGGGCTTAAGATTTTCCTGACTAAACCTTTATCCAAAAACTCCTGGACTTGATTTTTGACTTCCTCATTCTCTCTAGGTGTGAACCTATAAGTTTCTTTGTTTGGTAAACTAGCTACTGGAATAAGGTCAATATGATGGCTTATACTCCTGATGGGTAGCAATGAGTCTGGTAACTCATCCACTACTATATCAACAAAGTTTTCTAATAGTTCCTATATTTATATAGGAAAATCTTCCACAAAAGTATTTGTAAGGATAACTCTAGGCTTCCTCACTACAACAAATTTCATTTCTTTCTCCTTCTTGACTTATTTCAAGATATCCTTCCCACTCATGAGAAGTATGCTTGAAATAGCTTCCCTCTTTTTCTGTTTGTTTTCTATGGGTAAAAGCATATGTGTCCTACCATTATTTTCTAGGGTATAATTATTATTTCTTCCATCATGAATAACTTTTTGGTCATACTGCCACGGACTCCCCAATAAAATATGACAGACGTCCATAGGAATTACATCACATAGTATTTCATCCTTATAACCTCCTATTTTAAATTCAACTTGGAATTGTTGAATTACCATTACTTGATGTCCTTTCTGCAACCATGATACCTTGTATGGGTTTGGATGTGTAGTTGTCTTCAGCTCCAACATTTCCACCATCTCTGTGGATACTAGATTGACAATGCTCCCACTATCTATGATCACCTTGCAAACTCTGTCTTTTGACTTGCAAGCAATTCTGAACAGACTTGTTCGATGAACTGGTTCCTCTGGTTCCTTCTCGGTTTCAAGAAGAATCTTTCTCATCATGAGGTTCCTTCCTCCTTTTTTTTCTTCTTCTTCCACATTCTTTTGTGATTCAACAATGTGTGCTTCACCTCCTTCTCTTTTTCTGTCAGGACATTCCCAAGATTTGTGTCCCTCTTTCCCATAGGTATAACATTTAACTATGCCTCCTCTGGATCTTCCTCGTCCTCTTCCTCTAGAAGACAAACCTATTCCACCATGTTGTCCTTCTTTAGAACTTCCACCTTTCTCATGGTGACTATGTTCTTTGTCAGCTTCATGCTTTGAATTATGGAACTTGTCTCTGGTAGTTCCCTTACCCCTGCTTGAGTTTCCTCCTCTGCTTCGTTGGATTTTATTCCTGACCAAATTTTCTTCAACTTTCAAGGTTGCTTGATAAGAATCCTCGACTGTAATAACCAACATCATGATGATATCTTCTTGGATTTCATATCTCAACTCATTGATATATCTAGCTATCTTTTCATCTTAATTTTCCTTTTGTCTAGCCCTGATGTTCAGTCTATAAAATTCTTCAGTGAAATCCTTCATTGATAAACCTTTTTGTCTCAGGTTCTGCAATATTTTGTAAAGATTAATTTGGTAATCCTTCGGGATAAATTTGGCTTTCATCTTAGCTATCATCCTATCCCAGTTTTTAATTTTTTGCTTACCATTTCTCTTGCGGGCGGCTTGTAGTTCGTCCCACCATAGGGCCGCATGACCTTTCAGTCTTGTCATTGCATGCTTCACCATCTTGTCTTCTTCGATATCTTCGTAATCGAAGTATTTGTCCATAGCACATACCTGATCCAACAATTCTTCAACTTTTAAATTTCCCTCATACATTGGTACCTCTATTCTTGCTCTGGCTCCTATTTTTGAAACATCTTTTACTAAGCGATATTGTGCAGCATCCTCCGCTACATTCTCTTCGAACTCTTCTTCTTCTTCACTCTCAACTTCACTAATATCTCCAGTGTCTGGTGATCTTCTCTACGTTGTTTCCATGGTGTTCAGTCTCATTCGAAGTCGCCTCATTTATTCTTCCATTTCTACATTCTCTCTGTCCCTTCGGGGTGTCATAATTTCGCCGCGTCACCTACAAAGAGAAATCAAATTTATTTGATACCACAAATGATACCAACTTTCCTCCTCTTTCCTTTTGTCTGTTGTCTGCAAACAAACTTAAAATCTTCTCTGATACCACCTGATGCATCCCCCCTACTTCCCCATAGGGTTGCATGACTTCTCGGTCTTGCATCTATGATTCTTGAGTCAAAAGACTCTCTGGAACCTTAAAGGTCCCCCTCTGTATCTAAGAATATCCCACCTCGGCTACCTGGTGCAGGTTTGACAGCAACCCGCAACCTTCCCTTTCGCTCTGTTGTGAAAACTCAGAGTGTCAGCGTTAGCTCCTTTTCGGATAATCCTTCTCTTGATGTGACCTGGGGCTATGACCACGTGATTGCAGGCGTGATCACAAGCAGTTTGGAGTCAAACTGCCTTTGGCCCTGCAATGCTCCTCCAGCCTCCATGTGTCCTCCTGACGAAACCACAGTTCGAATTGTGGTCCGTCCTCGATATATGAAACTCCTCGCAACTTCTTTCCCCGCAATGACATGAGATCGTCAGTCTCACGATCTTGACGATAACGTCCAAATAGGCGATTCAAATATGTGTTCTTCTTATCTACAGACCATATCAGCTCCCTTTGAATCAACGGTCAAGGTTTCTTCGTGATTCCAGACTCAGGGAGTTCGAAATATCAAACCCAGCTCTCTCTCATAATCCAACCTTCCAGAGTTGATGATATACGAACACCTGTCCCGTAAATTAACAGTCCTTCCTTTTCTTCGGTTGATTGACCCCCAGCTCAAATCAATGGTCCAATGATCCCCTTCTTTATCAATGCTCGATATTTCCTCCAGGTCTCTGGACTTATGAGATCTCAAGTCTCATGTCTCTTTTTCCTAATGACTTTTACCCATAGTCTAAGATCCACTAACGTGTGTCCCTTCTGATCCAACGATCGAGGATTTCTTTGAGGATTTACCCAGAGTTAACAGACTTGTGCAACGTCTTCTCTGAATCCGATGAATCTTTGGGCTTCGGGTGTTTCAAGTTTCAACTTTTTCCTTCCTCTAGACCTTCTGAACGTGCTGACATGTACCCTCCTAGATTCAATGGTCCATATATGCTCCAGCTCTTCGACTCTCCGTGCTTTGGGAGTATCAAGTTTCAAACTCGACTCCTTATGCACTCACTATATCTAATGGCCCACACTCTCTTGATCAATCCAACATCTGAGGTTCACCCCAGACGATCCGATGTCTCAGATTCTGTTCGAATGATCAAACGACTAAGATTCCACTTCATCGTTCTGGAGCTCCAGACTTCAGGAATCTCAATCTTCAAAACTGCTCCTCCTCCTGAGCTCATGACAACCAACGGTTATGATTCATCCTGGTGATTCGACACTTGATCTTCGCTTCCAGTGATCTGATGGCTCAGGTTTATCCCACTGATCCGATGGTCGAGATTCTATTTCGGGGTTCCGAACTTCGGGAATCTCAACGTTCAACTCTGATAGATTCTCTCTCCTTTGTGTGCGAAGTACTAAGGATCGTGCACTTCTTTATGATTCGACGAATGTTGATCTTCTTTCCTATGATCTAATGATCACGATCATTCTTCCTCTTGAGCTTCTAATATCTCCTCGACTTAGAAGATTTATCAATTTTCAAAGGTCTCGAACCTTTATCCCTTCTATGGATCTGACTCTAGGATATCTTCAACACTTTTGAAAGTGTTGTCTCTTTTGAGCTTCTACCCTTAAAAGGATTTCGATCTCCCACACACACCTTGCGTTCTCGGGATTTCGAATAACTCATTTTGAAGGATTTTCTTGAAAAGAAAATGCTTCTCTCCCACCTGGCGTTCTTCTGCACTGGTTCTTCAAATCTTGTTGGCTTCTTGACGCTATGCACACCTTTCACCTGGTATGAGTTTCACTAGTTCTCTCTCAACTTCTTTGAGTCAATCTGAGACTCAGTTGATGCACTCCTTGCACTCGAGATGCACACCTTGCATACAAGTATCAGAAGAGAAACAATTGAAACTCATCCAGTTTCATCACAAACTCATACAGTCAATCTCTCGAACAATCATACCTTAAATGAATCGAAATAAATCATACACATAGAATAACATTCATTCAACCTCACAAGAAATGAACACAGTCCAAGTATTTGGGACAATTTTCGGCTGTTCTATTCATTCGTGAAAAACAAGTTACATAGTGTTTCTACTACTCTACTCTGTTCTACCTATCTCTATCTTCTTCTCCAGATTATGTCTATCTATTACAATGCAACAATGAAAAACCTATCTAAGGAATGCTCCACGAGCTCTTTGTCCCGTCTGAAATCTATCCTATCAAAATCAAAGTTGTTACCTACTTTTTCCTATTACAATAACTACCAATTATTTCCAGATAGAGTCAACACTCCATCTATGCAATCTCTTACAGTCCTTCCCAACTTTACAAACAAGTTACAATTTAAAATTGTTGTTTACAAAATATCCCAACAACCAATTTAAATTCTGAAATTAATTTTTGATTTGAAATTCTAGCATTGCTGAGATGTCATTCATTTGCCTCCATGCGTGCGTTGTTGACTTTGAAGGCGATGCTCCTACATCATGTGTGCTAGAGACCTGAATACATCCACCATGCACCATACTTTGAACCTTGACATCTTGACAATGCGCTTTCCTAGGACGAGAAGGGTGGAAAGGATCGCAGGGATGTCATATTGGACTCCAGGCCTATAGATGGACCACTGACAGGAGGGGACTAATGGGGAAGAGCAACCCCACAAACCAAACCCCGAGCCTATGGCTCGGATGAAAAAAAAGTAACAACTCTCATATCACAGACAACAGGAGAAATGAGATCCAGAACATGAGTGAGAGATTGACCAATAGGATCCACATCAACTGCCCTTCCGACGAATCCTCTTCATAGTCTACAAGGTTTGTGTAACCGTCAAAACCCTCCCATGAAATCCATCACACCGGCGTTAACTTCTCTCCTAAATCCAACCTCCTAACAACCCAATGTAACTGCCTAACTACAACAACCACCGATAGAGAGAACCGTAGGAGAAATAGATCACGACACCCACTGCACCTAGGGTTTCCTCAGTACAAGACCCCATCTCCCTGATCATCTATATTCTCTATGTGACTATGTAAATCCGAGATGTATCCTTCTTTAGTGTTGTTTAGATTATGTCTTATTTTTATAATTAATACAAGAGTTATCTTAAATATCTGATTTATGAAACACTTAGAAAATCAAATTTCAAATTTCTTAAGCTGTAATCTTTTTTATCATTTAATTCCATGTCATATATTAATTCCTTCATATTAAATGATAAAAAATTACACATTGAAAAATTAGATCCCTATAAATACTTTATAACTCTTTAAAATAAATCTACCTTAGTTTAATTATTTAAAAATTGTAGCAGACATATATATATTTATTTTTTATTTAATATAATTGTTTTTAATAATTTGATGTTACATCAAGTAACAACATCTCCTCATAGCATAGCTATCAAGTTGGGATACTAATTCAGAATTCGAATTCTATACATTAAGAAGAACATTTGAATTCAAAATTTTCAATTCTGGATAAATTAGTACCTTAAAGACTAAACATATATGCTTTCATTCCTGCTAATTTGATCATATATCCATGCATTCTGGTCATGTTCATATGCTACCATTCCTGTTAATTTGACCATATATTCATGCATTTTGATCATTTTAATTGTGCTGATAGGCGTCCCCCCTATTGGAATTGATGAGTTAATTAAGCTTTTAATGTAAAATTCCAATATAATGGTCAACATTTAATGATGCTAGCATATTCTTCGTCGTTCTCTCAAATCAATGAATAATATTAAGTGTTCATAACTTCCCTGCATTTATAAATCCATCTGTTACCCTAATTACTTTTTCACTTTTACTTTATAAGATTAAAAAGTTACTAAACCAGGTTTTCAATTGACACTCACTATACTTATGCAAATAAAACCAATATTAACTTTCAAGCTACCTTTTTTACACCTGGCCTGTTACTTTCTCTACCCTTTATTACACATTGCCTATCGTTACCCTATATCTTTAACACGGATTGAATTTGTTCTTTTCATTTAAATTAATATTAGTGGAATGTGAACCATGGAATGACCTGATGCCTATGTTTCCAGGTGGACAATGGCGTGTTTCAATTTAAATTAACTCATGCGTTACTAGGTGGAGAGTTGTGGAGTGTCGGTTGTGTTTCAATTTCAAATATCATATTTGGGGCATGCTTGGAATGAGAACGGTGGAATGGCCTGAGGCCTGCGTTTCCAGGTGGACAAAGATGGGTTTGAATTTAAATTAACTATGAGTTAGTAGGTGGAGAGTCGTGGAGTTCTGGTTGCATTTCAATTTCAATTAACTCATGCATTAAGAGGTGTAGAGCTAAGTTTTAGTTTCAATTAACTCATGCATTAAGGTGGAGAGTCGTGGAGCGCTAGGTGGATAGAAAGAAGTCGCAAAAAAATGTATTTATTGATATTCAGCCTGGTCTAGATTTTTGGATCGATATGCAAACTGCTATATAGTTGGATAGTTAATGCATATCAAACCTGTTGGATTAGTTTATCGACTGGAATCTTGATAAGGTTTTAGAATTTTCCAGGGCTGTTAGTAGTTCTGCTATTAAAGGAGAAGAAGAAGCAACTGGACGGAGACCCTTGGACTTATGTTTGATATGGCAGCCAAGTTAGTGTGCAAAAAAGTCATGAATATCGTCTAAGCCCATTACTGTTATCATCTATTATTGTTGCACTGCAAACGATAACATCTTTTTGATATATCTTTTTTCGATTGCTAATCCCTACCTTAGCAGAACCTTTCTTTTCGGTGAAGGCTATTATTAGGCTCATAATGGTTCCTGAAGCAATCAATTTTACTCTAAATCATGCAAGATAAGTTCTCTGATTAATAATATTTTAAGACATTTTACTTGTATTTAGGGCTTCGCTTAAATTTGGCAGAGTTGGATGGGATTGATATATAGAGGGCCTTGCTGCGATTTGGACTTGAGAATTTTTTTAAATTTTCTAAAATTCCAAGAATTTGATCGAATAATAGATTAGATCTGCGCCTGTGTACACTCATTTCTTTGTTTTGATTGACTAGGCTTACCTCTACATTTTTTAAGTTTAAATCAAATATTCAAAACACTTGTATTTAGGGATTCGTTTAGATTTATGTAGAGTATTATAATACATTTTCCACTTAATTACATTGTCTACCAACAACCACATTTATTGCTTAATTGGCGCCAATATAATATTCATTTAATCCATCCAATCATTTCGTGGCGCCATTTAATCCATCCAATCATTTCGTGGCGCAAAGGTAATCCATTCATTTCAAAGGTTTTTCGTTCATTCATTTTTCAGCGTAAGCACCTTTCATTTATTTGTAATTTAAGGTTCCAGCGTTGTGCTCTTCTGTCTTTGGGGTTTTACCGTTCATTGATTTTTTTAGGGTTTTATCGTTCATTGATTCTTTTAGGGTTTTACCGTTTATTGATTTTTTTGGCGTAAGCACCATGCATTAGATGTAGCACTGAGCGATGTTGTTAACACGGATCTAATGGTTTTCTTAGGACGAAGATGCGCTTATTTGAAATTCTGAGCAGCTACTGATCTACATATATTCTTACCATAGAGAGCGCACAATTTGACCCAAGAACCGCCAAACTTAATCCGATTTTGATAAGATAACAAAATCAAATAAATATCAAAGAGGCACATCACATAACTTAATGAGGTGTATAAGTATATTTTCCTTGTCGTATAATGTTAGAGAAGAGGCTGTAGACACTCGAGGCCAAAAAGATATTCGCCAACTAAGTACCAATTGAAATATCTCGTTTAAGCAAAGAGTTAAGAGTTAGAGAAAAATAATTGAATATAAAATAAGTTAATAAGTTTTATTATCATAAATATGTATCATACTTGTAGAATTAAAGTTTAAAAGATTTAAATATATTTATAAATAAAGATTTCAAAAAAAAAATCTGGAGGATAGTATATTAATAAAACAAACTGCTTAAGCATTAAAAAATACATGTATCATAGATATAAAAATACAGATACATAAACTAAATGTATCATAGATATAAAAATCGAGAAGAATTTCCCCAAATTGTATCATAGATATAAAAATAGAGAATAATTTCCCCAAATTCATTGTGAGATCCTAAGAACAAGCAACTATTGGCCAATGCCTACAGAGAGCCTTAGAATTATGGCGAATAAAAAAAGTTGAAATGAATGTGGCTATCGTTTCACCTTTTATATAAACCCCAATCACAACCCTACCAACCACTTAATTATCAATATGAACCACTTCGTTTAATGTATTATTGCAATTGTCTATAAAAAAAAATATAAAAAATTCCAATACTTGTACCTATAAATTACAAATTTTATTATGTGGACAATATTTTGTATTTTCTGAACTATCATTGAATAAATGGGAAACAAATTTTATTTACTTCTACAATTATTGTTTCCATATACTGGACCAATCATTTAGCTTAATAAAATTTAACCTAAATCAACATGGTAATAATCATATATTTTTGCATTGCTTGTAGTGATAAATTATAACTCTTATTATGTGTAGAGTATTTTGTATTTTCTGAATTATGATTGAATAAATGAGAAATAAATTTTGTTTACTTCTACAATTGTTTCCATATACTCTTAGTGTAATAAAAAAGAGTACTTTTCAAGTGGCCATCATGAGCATTAAATAAATTTATAAATCCAAATAATATGGTGTAATGTGCTAGATTGATATGAGTTTTTCAAATAGGTTTTAGGAGTAGGATTAGGGTTATATTTATTATTTCATTACATTTACTATATATAAAAAAAAGACAATGTTAATATTAATTATTAATATATTATTACATCATTTTAAGAAAAAGACAATATCAATTTAATTATTAATATTTGATTCAAGAAAAAAACATTATATCAAGAAAAATATATATTATAAAAAAAATACCATAACAATACTAATTACTAATATTAATTATTTGATTACATTTATTATATGAGGAAAGAGACAATATTTTATATTTTAAATAAAATTTATAATAACAATATATTAAGAGAAAGACAACATATATTTTAAATTTGCAAGAAGTATAGATATATTTTATATCTTTATGAATGATTTCATTATAAAAAAATTAATTTTGATGAAAAATTTATTTCATTATAAAATATAAAAAGAAAAAAATATATACAAGGACAACATCATGGCATGAAAGAATTTGTGACCTTTGTGACACTGAAAGGGTTGAAGATGAAAATTAGTTTCTCCTAGAGTGCCCTTGTATGAACATGTTAGAGTGCCCTTGTATGAACATGTTAGTTGTACGGGAACACATCAATTGTATGAATCTATTAACAAAAAAAATTCCACGATATCGATCATAGTTAGTCATAAACAAATTTCAGTTAAATATTTTACACTATAAATCATAATTTGTTTTAACCCCTTCCTTTGCGTTTTCATGATACTTGCAGCTTGCAACATGAAAAAGAAAAAAAACATAAATGCATACTCTAATTTTATATATGCTTATATGCTTTATTACAGTGACGAACAAAGTAACATTGGAATATGACGAATATAGTAACATTGCAATCTATTGAAACTTTTTCATAACATTTAGTATTGATTAAAACTCAAATTTTGTACTAAAATTGGCAGTGGTTAAACGCTAACAATACTCATCATTTAATGAGAATTGGTAAGAAGGTTAGAGCGGTTGCACGGGCGTTGGTTTTTAAGCTAGCCGCTTTCTGAACATGTCCATGGCCGCCCAGGAGGGCGGGGAACCCCGCGTTCCTCCCCCTCACTCCATTGCATTTCGAAATTTGCTGGCCAAACAAGGCAAGAATCCAACAGCTGCGGCACCTCCAAGTTTCGTGAAACGTTTAGATTCGATCCCTGAAATCGTTTTGCCCCCAGATCAGCCAATGAGAGTTGCGGTCTCGTTAGCTGAGCGAGGGTTGGTGGGTTAGTTCATGGGGCATTGGCCCTCCACCAAAACCACTGACAACTGGATACAGAGGAATTGGAGACCCCTAATCCAGAACAGCGTAACCTGCTACACAGTCGACAGAGGTTATTACATTTTTGAGTTCATCTCAGAGGCTGATCGAGACTTGATCTTTCAGAACGGGCCGTATTTCATGGGCCCCCAAGGCCTCTACTTGAACCGATGGCACCCAAGTTTTGATCCGGAGTTGGAGGTCCCAAAAGAAGTCTCGGTCTGGGTGAGGCTTCCAAACCTCCCAATCCATTGCTGGAACAGCCCCTCGCTCCAGGCAATCGGCAACGGTCTTGGGAACTACATTGATAAGGCGGATCCAAAAGATCAGTATTCGTGTGCCCGCATCTGCGTAGAGGTAAACCTGGAGGAAGGGCTCCCGGAGGCGGTCAAGCTCAAAGTAGGAGATTGGCAACACTTTCAAAAACTAGACTACGAACAACTGTCGTTTAAGTGTCCGGGTTGCCATGAGTACGGACATTTTCAGAGGAATTGTCCCAAAGAGCTAAGCACAACCAAAGATACAGGTGAAGGATGGCAACAGGTTGGTAAGACAAAATCTTCCTCAAGGGCAAAGGGCCCAAGACCCGGGGGCTCGGATCAGGTGCCTCAAGCAAATTTGGGTCACAATCAAGAAGCATGGGACAGCAATAAGGAAGCAGCAGCTGAGAAGACAACGGGAACCTCACTAGGGGTTACGGATCCAAGTCCAGAGGACCCTGAGCCACAGCGCATAACCTCGGTTCCAGAGGGAAATCCGACGCAAGGGGAAAGGGACGATCAAGCGCACGACTCTAGAGAACCAGGGGAAGTGCATGCAAGGGAAGAGGGCGAGATTCATTCAGAAAGAAGAAGCGAGGAGGATAACAACATATATCTCACCCCGAAGAAGCAAAGAAGAGGGAGGAAATCCAAAATAGCAGAGAGGGAAAAAGAGACTTACAAGGATGTATTGAACGGGTCGCAGCCAACCCTAAAGCAGGTCATAAAAGTCATACAGACCAGGAAGAAATCCAAGGCCTTCCAAGAAGGCCATCAAACCCCCTCAGGTAATCAATGAAGCTGGTGTCTTGGAATTACAGAGGTTTCGGAAGCACACCCAAGGAAGAAGCGATGAAAGACATTATCAAGGCCGCTAAAGCCGAGATCCTGCTAATCCAAGAAACCAAGATGGAGGGATGTGACTTCCTCCAGAAATTCAAAGCAAGATGGAATGTAAGTAGTGGTATCGTTGAAAGTGCCAGAGGGGCGTCAGGTGTCCTTGGCACGATTTGGAACTCAAAAAAATATGACCTACGCAAATATGAAAGCCGCAAACACTGGATCTACACCAGCCTGGTCCAACTGGACACCGACAGACAAGTAAGTCTTTTTAATCTTTATATTCCTGTCTTGGTCGAAGAAAAACTCTCTTGCTGGGATTCTTTAAGAGAGTTTATGCAAGACAATGCTTTAGATAATATCATCCTGGGGGGCGATCTGAACCTCACCCTTTCGGCCGCTGAGAGAAAGGGGGGCTCAAGAGTTAGGGATCAAGCAAGGGAATGGGTAGAGGACATAATGTCTATCTGGGAGCTGGAGGATATAAAGCCATCAAGAGGAAAGTTCACTTGGTCAAACAAGAGGGTGGGGCCAGGGCATATTGCAACAAGGTTGGACAGATTGCTTGTCCAAAGCTCCTTCCTCGTCTTAGGGTTAAGTATAGACTCTGCTATCATCCCTCATAGCGTTTCAGACCATAAGCTAATCTCGTTAAGTCTGACCTCTGACTTTAATCTGGGGCCAATCCCCTTTCGCTTCAATCCAAGGTGGATCCAAGAAGAAGGCTACACGGCCCTGATAACCAGAATATGGAACGAATCCGTTTTGGGCCCTCCTTTTTACGTTTGGGAAGAAAAACTCCGTAAATTAAAGAGGGCATTAAAAGAATGGGCCAAAACCTTACCAAACCCCATCTCCAAACGCCTAGAAGCGCAGCAACACTTAGAGGCTTACCAGATGGACATTGAAAAGGCAGAACCCTCGGAAGAATCGTTGCAACAAGAGGCAAGGCTGCAAAAAGAATGGCACCAAGCCTGCAGAGAAGAAGAGAAACATTGGCAGCAGAAATCGAGATGCCTCTGTCTCGAAGCAGGGGACAAGAATACCGCCTACTTCCATAAACAAGCAGAGGCCATGAAGCAGTTCAAAACGGTGACAGAAATTCGCTCCCAGGGTCAGCCTATTACGGACTTCGAAGGCATCAAAGAAGCAGCGGTGCAAACTTTTTAAGAACTCTATACGGAGACCCATACAGAGGCAAGCGATCCAACCTCCTATCCATTAAATCTGATCCAGTCAAAAATCCAAGAAGAGGTTAACAACAATTTAACAAGGGTAATAGACCAACATGAAATAAAAGAGGCCCTGGATCAATTGCATCCGGATAAAGCCCCTGGTCCTGATGGGTATACGGCCAGATTCTTCCAACATGGGTGGAATATAATTAAGTCCGATCTTACGAAGCTCATTAAAAAATCCCAAGCCTGTGCCAAAATTGGAGGAGGCACGAATTCTTCATTTTTAGCTTTACTGCCAAAGGAAAAAGGAGTGGCCAGCTTCGACAGATTCCGACCGATCTCCTTATGCAACACTAGCTATAAGATTCTTACCAAGCTGATAGCAAACAGACTTCAAAGCGTTCTTCCTGCCATCATCCCAGAGAATCAAGGAGGATTCATTAAAGGAAGAAGCATAACAGACAATATCATTCTCGTTCAAGAGGCACTACATTCAAGCCTGCAATGGAAAGATAAAGGTATGATTGTCAAACTCGATCTTTCAAATGATTTCGATAGAGTAAGGCACACGTTTTTGTTTCAAGTAATGGAATGCTTTGGGTTTGCGCCCTCCTTCATAAGCTGGATTAAGGCATGTATCTCAGGACCGTGGATAGCTCCTCTGGTCAATGGAAGAGCCACAAGGTTTTTCCAAGCCTCAAGAGGTCTCCGGCAAGGATGCCCTCTTTCCCCTCTTCTGTATGCTATTCAAGCCTCTGTACTAAGTCTTCAATTAGAGTTTGGGCAACTTCAGCAAAACCTTTCCGGACTACGTATTGCAAAAAGGGTCAAGGACATAAATCACGCTTAGTATGCGGATGATACGCTGCTCCTGGGAGGCGCAAGTGCAGCAGTTGCAAAAAAAATTCAAGAAGGAACTGGATGTGCTCACAAACATTTCTGGTAGTGTAATTAATACAGCCAAGAGTAAAATCTATGGCTGGAATGTAAACCCAAGAGAAATGCATGAGATATCGGGCATCCTTGGGATCACTGGAAGCACCAGCTGGGAATATTTCACTTATTTAGGAGTCCCTATTACTAAGACTGGTTCCAAAGTAGCAAGCTGGAATAAAATTATAGAAAAAATCAAAAACAGGATTCAGTCCTGGGGAGCCAATTGGTTAAATTTGGCAGGAAAACTAGTCCTCATTAAAGCAGTTCTTTCCATCATTTCAATTTACCAAAGCGCCCTTCTCTTAGCACCAAGAACGGTAATCCAGAAAGTTGAGGTGATGATCAGACACTTCCTCTGGGAAGGAGGAAAGCAAACAGGTCGCAGACTGCATTTGGTAAAATGGGGGAAACTTACTAAATCATATCCAGAAGGGGGCCTTCAAATAAAAGACATGCAGAGACAAAATTTGGCTCTAGGAGCCAAAATCCTATGGAGCCTCATCACAGGATCAATTAGCTGGAGCAAGCGAGCCCTTTGGAGGAAGTATTTCCGAGGGCCTAGAAAGAAATGTTTAAGTCGCCCCATCAGAGCAGAGAAAGGATCACCAATATTCAACTTATGCCAGAAAGCGATACCAGCTTTTCTTCCACATATTACTTGGATCCCGGGGAATGGGAAAAGCATCAACATTTGGGAAGACTCGGTTCTTGGAGGTGCAACAATGTCACCTGGGCTGGAGCTAAGGAAACTAAAAGACTGGATGCACCTCAACAATATCCACAGCCTCTAGGATATCTCGGCATGGAAACATGATGAATCGAAGTCTTGGTCCAGGTGGGAGATCGTCTCACTGCCTCAGGACCTAGAAGCAGAGTGGAGTTGTCTCAAGGAAGCATTACAAGGAAGAACTCCTCTCAGGAAGACAAAGAAAGACAAGATCGGATGGGGTCCCAATGCGGGAATCTACACCTCAGCTAAGGGATATCGCCTCCTTGTCCCAAGCAATCAAGCACATCAGGACTCGGCGGCCTGGAAGGCAATATGGGCAGTTAAAACCCTCCCAAAAGTGGACTTATTCATCTGTACAGTCGCTCAAAATGTAGTCCTCTTAGGAGACAATCTCAGGAAAAAAGGTTGGACAGGGCCAACAAGATGCCCTCTTTGCTGTCATGCCGAGGAGACAACAATTCATTTGTTGTTGAGCTGCCCCTTTGCCTCGGAAGTCTGGAATCTTACTCTTGGTTTAGGTGCTCTGATCCCCTCCATTCCACAGGACTTTCAGCTTCTGTTCACAAGTTGGCCCGCCCTGTGCCCCTTCAGGACATCAAACCAAGGCCATCTCACAGCGACTTGGAAATCTCTCCCGAAGTTTATCCTCTGGAAGCTATGGTTGGAAAGGAACCACCGAGTCTTCAGAGAAGAGAAAAGAACTCCAGCACAGGTAGCGGTTAAAATCAAAAGCCTCTTCAGTGAGAGCGCGAGCTACTTCATAAAGACTTCCAATTCGAAAGCCTTGGGCATTGAAGAAGGAAAGTGGATCCGCCAACTCGGGCTTCAGACCACCCCCACTAGAGGCCATTCATCCACCTCGCCATACAATTGGGAAATTAGATTGGACAAGAATGAATTGGAGGAATGGACACAGTCCCTAAATACCTGCATTCTTTCATTTGATGGTGCGTCTAAGGGCAACCCAGGGGAAGCTGGGGGAGGAGGAGTAATAAGGGACCCTACTGGGAACTTAATCGCCAGGTATGCCTGGGGCCTTGGAACTGAATCAAATAATAAGGCTGAAGCTCTCGCCCTATGGCAGGGGCTGACCCAAGCCATCTCCTTAGAAATTCAGAATTTAACCGTGATTGGGGACTCAAGGTTCCTAATTCAGGCTTTAAATCAGAACACCAGGATCTCGGACGGGCAGCTAAAGTACATCATTGAAAAGATTCGGATTCTTAAGCAAAGGTTCCACTCAATTCACTGGTTTCATGTTCTTCGGGGAAATAACACCCAGGCGGATGAGGAGGCCAACAAGGGAGTCCGTTTGGGGAAAAGCGTATTGGTCCTTAATGGAGTTACAACAAACTGGGGCATCCCGTAACTGAAGCATATCATGAGAAATCACAGGTGCGCGGTTGGAAAAGATGCTTGTACAGATAAAAGGACAGTGAAATCTATGAATGACAGGGCGATCTTCAGAATGGGCAGGCGCTCCATAAGGATAGCAGCTAGTCATCATACCAAAGTCGTCCACCTGCGCAGAGAATCTAGCACGAAAAGGTTAGCGCAGGGATACAAAATCATGAGAGCAGGAAGGGGGAGATCAAAGGAAGGCAGTCTGCGTGTAGAAGAGCCAAGCCAAGACAGAATCTGGACAGCAAGTAAAGGTTTTCAGGAGCACACGATGGCATCAAGTTCGGGCCCAAAGCCAACGGTGGATGCACGGCTTACGACACTGGAAGAGAAGTTCGAAAATATGCGGGTGCTCATGACCAACCTGAACGAATTCCTTCACAAACTGGACAGTGAGGCTGGAAGAAGGATGGAGGCCCTCGAGAATGATATCATCTACACACGCTCCGGCCTGAGCGAAGAGATCTGGAAGCTCAGGAAGGAGCTAGGCAAGCCGAATCAAGATCACGAAGAAAGAATGAGGAATCTAGAACAGCAGATGGAACAACTCAACAAGGATCACGCAGAAGGGAAAACGCAATCCAAAGAGAAAGGGAAGGAGTAGCTCGGCAGCATTCCTCTTTAATCATCTGGGGCAAGTTAGGAGCGTTATCAAAATAGTTGTGTTGCAGCCAGGTCTGGCTTCCAAGTGGCATGTAATAGTTAATATGGATAGAAGTAATCTTCAGCTAGTCTAGCGGTAGTTCTACTTTGTAACAGCATTAGCGATTTTCCGCAATCTATAATAAAAGCCCCATTACTCACTTCTGTCAAAAAAAAAAAAACATTGCAATCTATTGAACATAGTAAGGTCGCAATGTAATGAACATAAATTGACATCTGAATGTGATGGACATAGGTAT
>ML783520.1:60766-196925 GCA_009831015.1 Picea engelmannii
GTAATATTTTAATACTTCATAAAATATTTCATATATTTATTACTTTAACACATTAATATAATATTTATTTTATACATTAATGCATTTTACATCATTTAATACATTTAATATAATTTAAAACATTTCAAACTTTAACACATTGATGCATTTATTATTTTAGAAATTAATTTATATATTATTAATTTATTATTTTAAAAATATATATTAATAATCATCAATATAATAAAATATTTATATTTTTTACATTAATTAATTATTTTATTATTTTTATTATTTTATTTTATGATATATATTTTTATTCTTTAATAATATATGAATAATGTTTTACTTTATTAATATTTTAATACACTTATCTTATATTATAATTTGTTATAAATGTTTTTTTGTGTTTATATTATTACTGTTTTCATATTCATATATTATTAATATTTTTTAATTGTATTTGTGGATATATATGAATGATTTTTTAATGTATTAAATTAATAATATTTTTATATTTTACTAATTTTATTCATAATTTTTAATTTTTAAATGTATTTATTATTAATTATTTAATATTTTATTTATTAATATTTATTTAATATTATTTATTTAATTTTTTAAATATTTAATTTATTTGATTAATATTATTATTATTTATTATTTATGTAATATTATTATTATTATTTATTATTATTATGTATTATTTATGTAATTTTATTATTATTATTAGTTATCTAATATTATTTAATATTTTATTTATTATTAATTATTTAAATATTTTTAATTATTTATAAAGTCATATTTTATTTATTATTAATATCATCTAATAATTTGAAAATAATTTATTATTAATCAATACTTTTAATTATTTAGTTTAATTTAATAAATTATTATTATTTAATTAAAAAAATTAATATATAGTTAATTCTTAATTATTTTTTATTGTTTACATTTATAATGTATTATTTTATAAATGATTGTTGCATGTATGTTGATCAATTAGCAATTGATATATGTATGTTGATAAATTGATATATGTTCAATTAGCAACAACCACATTAAGTAAAAAGTGGTTGATATAAGCCTATGGCACCATTTTCCACTTTTTTTTAATTAATGACGCCAATGAACATATATCAACCACTTTTTACTTAGTATGGTTGTTGCTAATATTCTTCTACTTTCAAATTTACTTAATTTCCAACTCTAACCAGTTCTTCGAGTTTGCTGCTGACAGAACCCGCTTCATAAATGAGGAAAGGGAGTAGCATTGGATCACGACTTGCCCTCGGAGCTCCAGATCAATCCTCTGAAGAGCAAAGTCCCTCGATAATCGTGGGTACCAGGATGAAGGGTCCCCCTTCCCCCTCACTACGCTCGCTCGGTAAAGATATTATTGGTTAGCTTTTTCGAATTATCCCTCCAAAATCCATCCTGTTTACAGCAACCCATCATCCCATTTCGACTGTATCAAACCTTATGAAATTCGTCACCAATTATTAATATTTCAATTATTAGTATTTAATCGAATTTTCGATTTTTTTTTTTCTACAATTAAACGAATTTTAGTAATTATAATTTATAGTTAACTGTAAAACACCTTACTAGTCTTGATACCATTGCAATTTACTCATTAATTCAAATTCAAAAGGACAATTTCAAATGAATGCTTAAAACCATTTTCATTTTCACTGCAGCAACACATAGTTGTGATCCTGGATAATATATTTTAGAGACATCTAAAGACTAAGATCTTTCCAAAAACTTGCAGAACGAGAAAATTACAAACATCTTTTTTCCATTTTCAACGGTAGTTGCGATTGTTCCAAGTTGTATAGAAAGAACAATATTCGGTGCATGGCTGGTTATGAGTATCCGAAAATTCGGCATGTGCATAATGTGCGCAGAACTAGGGAATGGTGAAGAAAATGGAAGCCCAATTGACTCCAACGCCTTTGACAGCGACGGAATCCGACAATGAACGTGGCTACTTGAGAACAATGTCCAATTTGTCTGCGGTTATCACGTGTCCAACGTACTGTGGTTTGTTTTTTGCGCTCCAGGGGCATCCTCAATCCCTCCCTGGACTCTAGTTACAGAAGCTTCCGTAGAACGAAGAAGAAATAATGCAGGTACAATTGACTTATTTATCACCCTCAATACTCATCATACAATCTTACAGGGTATATATTCTGTTATCATGGGCTGCTGCAGAGCAAGAAGCTGCAAACACAGGTAGAGTTCTGATGGTAGGGGGTGGGGATGTTAAGGACGCAGGGAGGCTAGTGCCCGCTCCTTTTCTGGTTAAGACGTATCGTTTAGTGGACGATCCTTCTACAGACCACATCGTTTCTTGGGGAGACCAGAACAACACCTTCGTAGTATGGCGCCCCAAAGAGTTCTCTGCGTCTCTCCTGCCCAGTTATTTCAACCACACCAATTTCTCCAGCTTTGTTCGACAGCTCAATAATTATGTAAGTATTCTTTCTGTTTAATGATAGATCTGATCTACCTATTTCTGTTAAAAGATGTTAACGCAGAACAAATTATGTGTGTGTTAATGTAGTTACGGGCTTGGTGGTGTAGGGATTTCGAAAGACAGTTCGGGGGCGCTGCGAATTTTCGAACAAGTTATTCTGGAAGGGCCAGCAGCATCTCCTCTCTCATATCCAGAGAAAAAAGGTGTCCAGTCCCTCTCGCATGCAGATGGAATATGGTAAATCATCCTCAGTATTCCGACCTATTTCGTCGACACAACACTCCGACGTTCCGACGGCGGCGCCTCCTTCTCTGTCCGACCTGGAGAAGGAAACATTAAGAAGAAATAACTCGCTGCTCTTATCGGAGATTGCACGCCTGCAGAATATATGCAGCAGGGATATCAGGCTCCTTGTTCGGCACAATACCGGGAATCCTCCTTTGATCGACATCATGGACAGAACAAAAATCGACGACGCCAGTCCTAGTAGTTCCATGACAGACGTTACAGAGGAGGTGGCTATGAGGCCGCATAAATTGTTTGGAGTACTTCTCTATTAGGCGCCTTCTTACAGAAGTAGCATATATTGATATGTTTTCAGAGGGCTTTCATGATGTTAAAGTCATATGTTTTCAAAGAGAGCTTTTGTGATGTTAAAGTCATGTGTTGAATTCAAGTGAACGAAAGCTATGAGAATACAAATATTCATTATGTATTTGTAGCTGAATTGCAAGAAGTATTTTATTTATAATAAGGAGATCATGAACACTATCAGTAAGATGGTGTTGGTTAAGTTACATGTGAGCATTATTTCAGTGTTTAATTATGCATATTAATTTAAGGTGAATAGTAATCAGTATGTTGTGCAATATTCAATGTTGTTATAGATGGTATATGTATCAACTAATATATTGTATTTATTCATAAATTCATGAACATTATTTGATTATTTAATCATGTATATTAATTTAGGGTGAACAATAATCAGCCAAATATACAATATTCAATGTTGTTACAAGTAGATATATACATGATCAGATATATCCTAACTTATATACTAAAGTAATCCAACCGTATATATACCAACAACAATAGCATTGAATATTACACAAGAGGATGATTATTGCTCACTATTAATTTACATACCATTTTTTAAAAATACAAATCATTCATTAAAAACCTTAACTAAAAGTTCTACCTTTTATATTTTTTTCAGGAATACAGCAATGTAAATTTGAACATTCCAACTACAAACGTTTTGATTTTTGAGTTCATTTTTTTCAGGAATACAGCAATGTAAATTTGAACATTCCAACTACAAACGACGTTTTGATTTTTTGAGTTCATTGGATACGAGTATTGATTACTTTTCATTGAGAACAGTTTAAGTATGTTAAAATTCATAAATTATATCAATAGGTTGATTTATTATATTATTTTTATAATTCATTATATAATGTTTTTTCACCATCAGGTAGGTGATATAGTGATCCTTTAGAAGTCAAACGCAGGTGATATAGTGATCCTTTACAATCGTTATTGACTTTAATGTATCTTTAAATATGTAAAGCTTTCATAATTCTTTTGTTAGTTAAAATGTTTTTCCCAGATATTTTTAAATTTGAATTGATATTTAATGATTAAATAAAAAACTGATGTGATTAAATTTTTCTCTTTAAATATAATTTTTTTTAATAATAAAAAATTTAAAATTAAGATGATTAATGTGATTAAATTTTTCTTTTTAATTTTTTTTTTTTTAATAGCTAGTATAGATCTATCTTAATTCTAGTTCTATTGAGTGTGGAGAAGGATCAAATTTAATCATCTCTATATAAATATTCAGAGCATAATATTTAAATACACAATAAATAGTAGAATAGTTTCCTTCCCTCTGTCCTAGAAAATTCATTCAAAGTATCATGCTTTCATGAATAAGTCCACTCTCAACCCTATACAGCTTGAAGACTTGTATAATATGGAAACATGTATACCTTCTGCATAAATGCATAGTAATAAAGCCTTGTCTGATATTTCTACCAAATTAGAAATAGATTGTAATTCTGAAAGTCCTAATTCTCTCTGGACCAGAGAGAAATATTTTGTATCTTTACCATTTGAACCCTCAATAAAACCAGTTTCCCAAAAATCATCTGCAACCATCATGAGTCCTTCTGAAAGAGACTTCTGGGAAACTGAAATAAAAGACCTTCTCTCCGAAGGCCTTATTGAACCTTCAGAAGAGCCCTTGGGCGTGTCGTGCCTTTGTTGTAAATAAATACTCTAAAATAAAGAGAAGAAATCCCAGATTAGTGGTGAACTTTAAGCCACTAAATAAAGTCTTGTAGCCTATTAGATATCCCTTGCCAAACAAGCTAGATTGCTGCAAAGAATTGCAGGATCCTTTAGTAAGTTTTGATTTAAAGTCTCGTTTTTACCAAATTACCATTGAAGCTAAAGATACGTATAAAACTGCATTTGTTGTCCCATATAGTCAAACCAGTGGAGAGTCTTAGCTTTTGGAATTAATAATGTTCTTTCAGAATTCTAGAAAATAATGGAAGATATATTTAGACATTTTCAGTGGAAAATAGTCGATCAAACTCTATATGTATATATTGAGGTCACAAGTTCAAATGCAAAAAAATAAGATATGTATATCTTTATAAACTTTACATACATCAATTTGGTGTCTCTCTTGACAATGACCTTTAAAAAATAATAGATAAATAAATCTAATTGCACTTGTTCTTTAATAATCTAATTATTATATTTTATAATCCATTAATTTATATGTTAAATTATAGTAATTTTTATTTTTTATTAATTTAATTAAAATTTATATATTTTTCTATTTTTAATTTAGTATGATATGTTTGAATTATCAAATTGATTTCTAATTAATTTTTTTACATTAATTATATGTTAAATTATAGTATTTTTTTATTTTTATTAATTTAATTAAAATATATATATATATATATATATATATATATTTTTAATTTCTTATAATATATTTGAATTATCAAATTAATTTATAATTAAAATTTTTACATTAACTAACCAATTTTATAATCAATTAATTTTAAATTATAGTGTTTTTTATTTTTATTAATTTAATTAAAATTTATATATATTTTTATTTTTAATTTCTTATGATATATTTGAATTATCAAATTGATTTCTAATTAAAAAATTTACATTAACTACCCAGCAAAGTGAAATCAGATCAATCACATATCGAAATAGAGCTACCTACACATCTAAATAGGTTTGAACATTGTGAGTAGATATTTTCTTTGTGTGCAAAAAGGAGATGAAAGATTTTTAATTTTGATTTTCATTTTATTCAAAGTTCTTAACACATCATATTAAATAAATTAAATTTTATTATTTAGTACAATGTAAATTGAATTATATGAATGATTAAAAGATTTTTTTAACTAATTTGAATATAGTGTAAGAAGTTTAAAGGTAGAAAATTGAATGAAATTTTAAAATATATAATATTTCTTTATGGAAATTTTGTATGTTTATGTAAAATTGCATTTTTTTAATAGTGATATATGACTTCTTTGAAACAATATAATGTATATGTTTTCATTATGTAATGATGATTGAGTAGTTAAATAATAAAATTTATAAAATAAATTTGTATGGTAAGAGAGAAAAGTGTTTTTTCATGAATTTTACAAATTTATTAATGTTAATATTATATTTATTTTAAATTAAGAAAATAAATTAAAGGGTAACCCTATAAAAATTTAAAGTAGGAACTAAAGGTCTCTTTTTAAAATTATGATATATCTCAAGACAAAAGTAATTAAAAATAGAAAATAATACTGTTTTTAAAAATATATATATATTTAAAATGTGCATAGTGAGATGTGTGTAGTTTCATTAGATATAGATTTACCTATATTATTTAAAAATAACTAGAAAACACAGATATTCAAAGGTATTGGAAAAAGTGAAAGGTTTTTTTGTTTTTGCAGCTCAAACCACCAAAGTAGCCTAGTAAAAAATAACTTGAAAACACAGATATTCGAAGCTATTGGAAAAAATGAAATATATTTTTCTTTTGTACCTCAAACCACCAAATTTGTCATGTATAGGTTGAATTTGAAGAAGCTAAGTCAACAAACACATGCCAAGAAATTTTAACACTCACTCATTCTAAAATGAATGCAAAAGCATATATGTTATTTTTACTATGTTGCATTTTAAAACATACAATCCCAGTACTCCTCAACCTTTCACAAAAGATCCCCTTCAACACTATAAGATTTATTTAAGGCTTAAAGACTAAGTCCCACCCCTCTCCCCATTGATCATGGTCAATGCCCCCAAACCCATCCCTCTTGTGAAAACCCTTCTAATAGCACTCATTCCCACTCGAAGGACAAATATTCCATATACATGCTTTTGTGATGGTTTTAGGCCTCATCCATCGCCCATGAGCCTTGTAAACTTCAATTAGGGACTATGGCCCTTACTTTCACCCCATAGTGATTGTATAGTCCTTGAGAATTATTTTTTGTGCACAAATCCTCCTACTGGAACCCATATCCCACTTGAAGGAAAAAGATTATATATAGAGGGCATGTGTGGTATAGTTCAAGGCCTCATACATAGCACTTGAGCTCTAGAATTTTTGTTTAGTTTGTAAGGCCCTTATTTTCATCTCATGACCATAGTATCCCATATTCCCATGGTTCCCATATTCCCCATCGAAGATCAAGGCTCCCTTGCAAAGGTCCGAAGAGCTATTCAGGGTGTGAAAAACATACTAATGGTTCCCATATTCCCCATCGAAGATCAAGGCTCCCTTGCAAAGGTTTTGTGAGGTTATTCATGAACTACATCACAAAGATTGACCTTAAGAATATTCAAATACGTCCTAAGAAACTTATGTTCCTTCATTGACCATGGTTAATTCCTTGATTCTGATACATCATGTGAAAAATGTCTTAATAGTATTAATATCCAACTTGGAGGCCGAATATCCTATAAAGAGGCTCTATGTGATGGCTTGAGTCTTTGTTCATGGCCCTTGATCTTGAAAATCCTCTTGTAGAGCCTATAAGGCCCTTGTTTTCCTCCCATGACAATGATACAAGGCATGATACCCATTACTATTATGTAAAACCTCTTGTAAATTTTCCTCCCCGATCACTATTCATTTTTTAATGTTGTGTGATATGGTGATTTTCAATCTGTGATATAAATCATAAACTTCTACCAAATTATTAGAGAATATACCTAGGATCCATGACTGAGATGATTTAGAATTTCCTCTACGACTATAAATGATCTCTGTAAGGAGAATACTTTGTAGTGGGGGTTTTACGGAATGTCCCTGAAAAACTTATCCCTTCTCTATTTATAGTGGAGGTTGTTAGCAAAGGCAGGTGGCCTGAGGTTTTTGTGGAGGTATGTTTAGTGGTGCACCCGTAAGGTATAAATGACCTGATGCACACACAATACAAAGGCCTCAGTGCTTCAAAATTAAGGTGCATCATTATTTGCTATAAACAAAAAATATAGTGGAGGTGGGAAGATGGAGGTTTTAGTCGATGTTTTTTTTCTCCAGTTCTTTTTTTGTATTATGGTTCACCAGTACTCACTTAAAAATAACTCCTTGGTGATAAGATAGTAATATGCACCGTACTTCACTCTAAATGTGTCTCCACAATGTGTACAACTATTGGACGCACCGAATAATGGAAAAATATAAAAATACTTGCCATAATTATTTTCATTGTTACACCTCATTCTATGCTTCCAACCTCTTAATGAATCATTGATGCTCACTCTCCTTCCACAATCACCCCATTTTCAATTCTCTATAGCTAGTTCGATAGCTCCACCGCTAGATTCGACACATTTCCAAAATTTGGAAAATACTGCAATTTTTCATTTCTTCTCTATGGTGCAACTATGCATTGTTTGAAGAGAAGACACTAGGTAAATTGTTTATTACCTTGTTATTTGGATTTTCAATGCATTATGATTTGAAAATGACTTGAAATTTAGTCTTTTTTAGTTTTATTTTAATTCCACGTAGTGTATTTAAATGGTTCATCCTGCCTCGAATGCTAGTGTGTCCTTTGAATTTATATGAATCCCCACTCATGTTACATACAAGATAAATAAATGCACCGGTGCCATTCATGTAACGAAACTGCTAAAATGTCAAAAGAAGTGTGTTTTTCAAAATGCCCCGTAAATGGTGCGTTATAAAAAAATAATGCATCAACTAACAAAACCATCACGCTCTAAAAAAAATGGAGCACTGGTGCATTCTATTAAATGATCACACCACCTATATTTTCATAACAAAACTTTTTTTTATGGTTGGTCAAATCCATGAAAACACACCGATGTGGTTCATATTATGGGACTCCCCATTATTGGTGCATTCTAAGACAAATGCACTTGCAAAAATGCACACAAAATTAGAAAAATAGAACGCGAGTGCGTTCAATTCAAAAAAATGCATTGTTTTTTTAACAGAGTAGCATTGGGACACATATTTAAAAAATTAACATAAAGTTTTGTCTTCTAAAACACACCTATTACCGGTGCATCATAAACTACAATTCATTGCTAAAAATACGTTGGTGCTTCAAGGAACATAGAGTACCAATGCTTTACATATAACAAATTGCACCACCTAGTTTATCAATCAAAAAGTTCAACAAAGTGGTGTGTTCCATATAACCAACCAAACCAGGCTGCACAGAGAAAATGTGAAGTGGCATAGTGTGGCATCTTGTTTGATGCCCCATCACTGATGCATTTGAGAACACAATGCACCACTATGTATATATAGGTGCTCGAATAAAAATGAAACATTGATATGTTAGTGTTAAAAAACCACTTTTCATTTCTTTTTATATGATATGGAGCACTAGGAACGATGTTTATTGAATTTCTTAATAACATCGATTACTTTTCCAATATTTTTTAGCAAATAGAAATTAATTATTTTTTTTCATAAATATAAATTAATTATATATATGTGTGTGTTTTATAATTTCATTTTTCTTTATCTATATATATGTTCCTAAAAATAAATTATCTAAATCAAAGACGAAGATGATGACAATTGCAAGATCAACATAAATAACAGCTGAAAGAAAGAAAAAATATCATAAGTTCTGTATGCAAACCTCCACAATTAAAATTTTCAGTGGGTTTTCTTTGCAAAAGAAAAAACAGTGGTCACTCTTCAATGCCTCTCATAATTTAGTGCATGGAATCAATCCTTTTCCACTCCCTCGATGCTCTGGCTCACATCTCCTCCTTCACAGGCTACTTGACTTTCTCCATGATACCATCTGCATCATTCCTATATCCATAATAGGAACGGGTGTCAATTCTCTTGTAAATCAAATACCAACACCTCTTCTTATTCACATTGACTGGGATTATCAAATATCTCTTTGGGGCTTGGGGGGAATTGTGTAGCTCCAAAGTATCTGTAGTAAAGTCCATTTCTGGTGGCATTGGGAACATCAACTTTGTTCCCTTCCAATTTATTCATTTTGGCCCCTCCTTTGGTATAATTAGGACTACTAAGTTCTATTATTAGAGCTTCCCAATGCCCCTTTGACCTGATTAGCAGGAAAGGAGCCCTAGTGAATGTCTTAATTATAATATTGTACCAACCTCACGAATTTACCTAAGGCCCATATTGTATATTTAATAGAAGTTAAGAAGCACATTTGGAAAAACAATTGATGATCCATAAGTTTCACTAGCATATCTTATCGCTAAATATTAAACATTTCCTTGACCTCTTCCTACTCCTCCATGAGATCCCCACTCATGTATTTACTAATAATATCATGTTTTTTCTTCTCCACAACCATGTGCTTGATTTATTTCTCTTCGGAAGGGGCACATGGGAAACAAACTCTCACTCTCTCTCTAATGTTGGTTCCCCTTGTCTTTCTTTACTATTTCTTCTACTACATATTCCTCTTCCTTGAATAGGACCAACTTAATGGAATTGAACTCTCCCCTTTTGATCATCAACATGGCCTCTTTCTTTATAGAATTGATCCTCTACCACTTGCTCAAATCTCTAGCCCACATCTCCTTCTCTGTCGACAGATCGTCTTTATCCAATATATTTTTCTTGTCATCCCTATAGCCACAATAAATAGAATCAATTCACTTGTAAATATCATACCTATACCTCCTCTTCTTTAACTCAAGGAGCTTATCGAATATCTCTTTGACGTCGGGGAGGACTTTTGCAGCCCTGCTTGTACAATTAGTTGTTGGAATATTGTAACATGCCATCTTCCAACAACCAATTATACAATTGGGGATGGGAAATTCATCCCTAACATCAAATTATTATTCGATAAGCCCCCCGAGGTGAAGAAGAGGAGGTCTAGGTATTATACTTACAAATGAATTGATGTCAGTTATTATGGCTATAGGGATGATGAGGACAATATCTTGGAGAACGTTGAGCGGTCTGTGGAGAAGGATATGTGGGATACAACATTGAGGGAGTGGCAAAAGTTTGATTATGTCAAGAGGGAGGCCAATTTTATGATTAAGAGGGAAGAGGTCATTGCCATTAATTTTTTCTTATTCAAGGAAGAGGAAGATGTGGCCGAAGAAATGGGAGATTAAGACAACGGAAACCATAAATAGAGAGAGCGATAATGTGTTTCTCATGCACCCCTTTAGGATGATAAAGTGATTGAGTTCATGGTTGTGGAGAAGAAGAAACATGAGCTTATTACTAAATAAACAAGTGGGGATCTCATGGAGGAGATAGCCAAGTCCAAGGAAATACTTAATATTTAGCGATAAGGCATTGTAGAAAAGTTAATGGATCATCAGTTGTTTTTTCAAATATGATTCTTAACTTATATTAAATATAATATATGGGACTTAGGTCATTCTTTAGGTTGGCATGGTATTATAATTAAGACATCCAACAAGGTTCCTTTTTTTTTATTGGGCCAAAGGGGAACTAAGAAGCTTTGATCGTAGATCTTTTGTAGTCCTAATTATTCCAAAGTAGGGGCCAAGATGATGCACTTGGAAGGGGACAAAGTTTATATTCCCAGTGTCATCAGTAAGGGCCTCAGTTATAGATACTCTGGGGCTAGAAAATTCCTCCCTGACCTAAAATATATATTCGATAATCCCTCCAAGGAGAAGAAGAAGAGGTGTAGATATATGATTTAGAAATGAAATGACAAAAGTTTATATTATGGCTATAGGTATGAAGAGAACGGTATCTTGGAGAAATTTGAGCGGTCCGCGGAGGAGGAGATGAGAGCCAAAGCACCGAGGGAGTGGAAAAGGATCGAGTCTGTGCAATAAAACATGAGAGGCATCAAAGAGTGATTTCCTCCATGAATCACAACCTCCACAAAATTTTTATTGTGGATCTGTGCATGTGTACTTTGTCAATTAAATTGTTTATCGATGCATTTTTATGTAACAACCAGACCGATACACTTTCAATTGCACTTGTGCACTATAAACAATATATCACACATGTATATTGTGTTTTTTTAAATCATGTTGATGTTGTTGTTGTTTGATTTCTAAAATGTTTTAAGAATATGCTAATTAATTGTTTTTTTTTTAAATTAAATTTGAGATGTATCACTCATTAGAATTTATACTTGGCATATATATATATATATAATCTTTAACTTTAGTTTTATGAAATCATTTACTTCAGATGTGATTGCAAAAAATTATAACCATTAATTCCATATAATGTTTAATTATTCTTCAAGTGAATTATTTGTTGTCCAACAAGATACACTATGTTGATTAAACATGTTTACAAAGAAAAATACATAAATATGATGAGTGAAAGGATAATTTGAATAATTATGTATTTTTCATATATTGTAATAATAATAATAATAATAATAATAATAATAATCTATTTTTGAGGTCACGGCCAAGCCACACCAAATTGGTCTATGAGACCCCCTTGTTTGTGGGACAAGGGACCCCCCTCCGCCCAACGATTTGACTAGTAAAGTCTACGGAGGTATACATACCCTACCCCCCTCTGGATTTTAACTTGTGACCTCTTAAGAGGAAACACATGTTCTTAACCATTAGGCCCACTCAGGCTATATAATTATAACATTACCATATAATTATTCACTAATAATAATGATGTTCTAATAATAATTTTATTTTACTAATTTTTATTATTCAAAGATTACAAGACAAAGATATAATATAATCATTTACTAAAATCACAATTATTATATTTAATTTTTCCAAATATTTTATTAATTTATATTATTCAACTATTATAATATATTAAATTTATTTAATTAAGTTTTTATTATTAAATATAAAAAAAATGTAATAATAAATTTTGACCTATACACTTTTGATAAAATGGTCTTACAATTTTTAACTATAATACCAACTTTATGAATCTTCTATTAAAAAAGTATGTAAGTATTAGTTCAATCTTTTATTAAAAAAAATATGTTAATTATTGCATTTCATTGATTTTGTATTAACATGTATGCAAATACTATATTTGGTTAATGAATGAAAAAACTAATTTGAACAATTACTCTTATAAAATGTTATTTTTTCATTTATTTTATTGATAACATTATAATAATTGTTCATAATTAAATTTATAACTATTATATTTAAAAAATTATTGTAATTGTAATTATTAAATATGAAAATGAAATCATTAATAATAATGAATTTTAATATACACAATTTGCTTTAAATGAATTTATTAATTTTTTTTCTACCACCAACTCTATGAATATTCTCATAAGGAAATGTAAGTATTAGATTTGGTTAGTTAACAAAATAACTATTTTGTTAAGGCTAAAAGAATATTAAATTAAATTAATTTTATGTTGATATTTAAAAATATAAAAAATATATTAATAAAACTCAATAAACAAAATAAACAAAAGTCCCTATGATGTTATGGGTTAGTGCCCATATTTGATGTAATTATTGTAACATGCAACCAACCACTTTATAAAACAAATGTCGAATTAAGAAATACATTTACATCAGTTCCATTGGAAATCCAAAAATCCAGGTACTCGGTCATCTTTTTCTTACGCCTCAAGGGGACATCTAAGGGTAGACCCAATGCAAGGTATTTTTGATGAGCGGTTGGTGGTCTATGAAAGTTATATTTTATTAACAACTCTACATCAAGAGACAAAATAGATATTGCATGCACAACAAAAAATATAAATGCCCTCCTTTTCATACATAACTCTTTGTGATTCAAGTGTTCCTCAAAGAAACAAATTGCACTAAATAATGAGGACTTCTAACTATTTTATTAACCCAACAATGTTACCATGAGTTCGTAGATGAGCATCGATATATAATAAGTTTTTCCTATTAAATTTTCCATAAAAATAACCATTCATGCACATATTATACATGGAAATATTGTGTTTGTATTTAACAATATTCAAGTAATTAGATTGACTATAAAGAGGACCAGAATATGGAATAAGCACCATTGATTGCTTGGGAGGAATGGATGTATGTGAAAGGATAAACAACCCAAGATTTGCAACATCTATTTTTCTACTTGGCAATAATATAACTATTACCACAAAAAGTTCCATACAAAGCTCATTTGTAACAGGTTTGGTATTTACTTTGTATATGGATAGGAAGAGGTAAGTCGACACTACCCTCAAACAATTGAACGAACTTTGGTGTGTACTTGGACATTTTTTCTCTTAGCTCATACAACGTTTTGGATCCCCTAGTAGAGATGTTTTGGGTAGTATTGATATCATACTTTGGATCACTAGAACTCTCTATTGACTCAATATAAGGAGACAGGTTGACGAATTTAGGATGAAACTTAGTTGGTCTAGCTTCCAAAATTTCAAAATAGGAGCATATGGAAGTGTTCCTACATGTCTTTTGTATATCAACTATTGGATTCTTGACCACAATGGTAGGTATTAGAACATCAACTTTGGGTAGTTGATCATTACTATAATGGGAAAATGTGACATGCCAATGGTTATTATTCAACCCTTTACATTTTGAACGTCAACCACATACTATTTCCATGTCATAAAAGAGATCCAATTCACAGTGTAATATTGTTTCCCTATGTTGCAGGTTGCTATAAGATGGCATCTTACAATTGGAAAGGTAAAGCAACTTTCCATTTTATCAAAAATTTGTCGGTGATATCTTTCTCTTGATAAGAGCTTGCGGCAATTTTGGACTAGTGGAATATATTGTTGTAACAACCCCTTTGTTACATCATACAAGTACTTGAGAAATAGTAAGAGGTGTGTGTATATATATATATATATATATATATATATATATATATATATATATATTAAAAATATAAATAACATCATTGAACAAATGGAACATGATAATATAATATGTCAACAATACACATTCTATTTCTTTCATTTCATTGTACAACTAGATTTAGATACTACTCTAAGCATGAAGGATCTTCCACACCACATGAGAATACATACAGACTACCCACCCAACCTATCCTGCAAGGTTAGGACTTCTAAGACACATAATCAATGCTCAAGTCTAGGATTCGTCCAATTGATCTTGACTATTTAAGGTCTCAAGAATGGCGATTTTTCTGAGGAACAAGGAAGTATCTAATTCCCTTACCTTTATCTATTCAAAGTTCACTATACATATCAACATTCCTTTCTGCAAATTATTCAATTAACACAGAAAATCTAGCATCTTAGTCATCATCTCATAATACTAGGTATTATATTACAAAATAAATCATCATCTTACTAATTAAAGGTCAGGAAGAATTACAATAAAATCATGACAGAAACTTAACAGTAAAACAAAGTCCCTTAATATCCATCAATCATTTGTGATAGTTTCAAACTGATTATGTTTCCCTCAACGTGTGACACCCTACAATGTACCACCAAGTGGATAGGTATCTGATCCGCATCACAAATTAAAAAGGAAATAACAGAGAAAGACTCTCAATAGAAGGTAGAAACCATATGCCTACTCTATACTTTTATGAACTGGATGATACTGTGAAGAAAATAACATGTAACTGGAAGAAGGTCTGATCTAAGAACGAGTTAAAAGTTCTGTAAGAAGCTTGAAGATTCTCTTCTAGTAACACAGTGCAACAAATCCAAAGTCAATTCCAGAAGTGCATAGATGGCTCCTTGAAGGCCCAAAGTTTAGAGGATACAACCCCCGAAGTGCACAAAGACCCTCTCAAGTCAGGAAGAGGTCAAAACTTTCATAAGTACAAGCTTAGGAGAGATAATGCAAACATACATAGGGGAGGCACAAAGTACGCAACCCACAAATAGAATCCAGAGCTCATGAGAGATTTGTTAATGAGCATTGGTGTTCCTTTCAAGGAAAATCTCCAGAGAGAGAGGGGTTGTAGGGTTCAAAGGAGGAGTCAAGACCATTGAACCAAGAGAAAGCTACAGTAGCCATCAGATCTGGGAGTTGCAGAGGAAGGTCGTTGGATCAACACATGATTAAGTCCCAATCATCGGATCTCAGTAAGGGTAGATCAATGAAGGGGAGCCATTGCGGGATCAAAGGGTTGAATTAATGGTCGTGCTAGTTTTGGTTTTGCAATATAAACAACTCATTGATCGTCACCTATGAATAGATCGATGGTTGGAATTGATCCCACGATTAACGAGAAACTTCTAATGTGGAAATCAGGAAAGGGTTTAAACATCATGTTAGTCGAGACACTGCAATCCTTCCAAGCCATCGATCTTCAAGATCGATGAAATCACAATCGTCGAGTTACACCTATCGATTAAAACTCAAGGAGATGAGTCGAGGTCATATCTCTCATTCATACAAAGGGAGTATAGATGCCCTTCAGGCTAGTTGGCAAGGAGTGAAGAAACCCCGAAGTCTCAAAGCTACAAAGTGTTCTACACCATAGATCAGTGAGTGGTGTCTAGATATTGGATCTACAAGAGTTCAGAAATTCAGAGAGGTTGGAATCACATCTAGGGAGTCTAGAACCACGAAGCTATGAAGTACCAGAGTGGAGGATAGTCTTATATATGGAAAATGATTTCAGGTTGTTAGATCTATGAACCCTCCTACTTCGAAGGTTCGATAATTCACGAAAATGAAGTAATGGTGTTAAGGTTAAGGGACTCCTGGAGTCCCAAATTCCATAGTAAATCAACATTGTCGATCGATGGGTATGCATGTCTGTAGATATGAGTATTCAAAAGATCGTTCCCCTTCTCATAAACTCTATCTCATATGACATGTCAATGCTACTTGTCAACTAATTCAGATGATGCATGGCACTCGTTTTGGGTACTTTGGTCATTTCATCTACACTAAATCAGGTGACACATTTCACTCTCATTGTTGTGACACGTCATCGACCATGACAATGTGGTTTCCATGTCAGTCCAGAAGGTTTTCATTCTGGGAGAAAGGAATCCAGAGAAACACAGTTCTCCAAAGTTTTGGAGCTCCGAAGTTACTTCTAGCCATAGATTGGAGCAAGGTAAACTAATTGTTGATCTATGAGTTAATTTGATTGGGCTCTTCGGCTAAGTTAAGAAATAGTTAGGGATTACAAAGACCCCAAAGTTTTGAAATCCTAGAGTAAACGTCATCCATAGATCTAGTGATCGATTGAGGACCGTTAGATATGAGATCCTTAGTCCTTTATAGGTTCGATAGTTTGGCACTCTGGAGGAAAAGGGGTTGTAGTTGATAAATTGAGAAAACTCTCGGAGTGGATGACAGTCATTGATTTAGGAGGATTGTAATTCGTTGCATTTATGATCTCTTCAGTGGTTCGAGGGTCCGAGTGAACAGTATAAGGTTGTGAAAGTAGGAAAACCCTGAAGTCTGGAATTTCATAGTGGATCTCCACCATAGAATATCACGTTAGGAGAACTCTGCCAGTTGTTAAATCAAATTGTTACAAGTCATGAAAGGAGGGCGGTAGGGATAGGTAACTTACAACTGTCCATCAACTCGTCTTATGACCAACTTTGACTAGTTAACACTTCGGGAGAAGGGAGTGTTGAGTTTAAGGAACCTACAGAGTGTCGGAGTTTCGGAGTCCCAAATAGAGCCCTTCTTGAATAGCACTAGGTTTTGGCTCCTGGTCACATGCATAACTTGGTTTAGGAAAAGGGGCTAAAACCCAAGAAATAAGTAAGTAAAATGTTTAAGTATGGATACCTTCTCCCAGACAGCCTGAGATCCTGAGGTTTGAATTTAATATATTATGGCACAGGGATTCCTCGTTACTAATAACTTGTGTTAACCAAATATTTGTATCAGAGAAACATAAAAATTCGTGTAAACAACCATTAAGAATCCACCTTTTGAAAGAATGAAATATCATAAGCTTAACATGAAGTTATGGTACAAATTCGGATCCTGTATGCCTCTCAGCAGCGAACCCATCAATAGAATTGACTTGGATTTAAATGAAATTCAATAAGGACTTACAATACAATTTGGAACTAAACCACAAATGACCAACGAGCAATACATTTATAATGTCCTAACATAATCCCCTTAAACTATGATCAAGCATATTCAGGTAAGGATGAAAATACAAACTTAACCATAAGCTATATGAAGTATAAAATTTTCACTAAATAAGGAGGATCAGACCAATATACAAAGTTCTGAAAATGTCTAAAATTTACAGTGAATATTTAAATATAACATTGTATCTTTTATTCATTGTGAGAAAATGTAACACTTGACATTTAGACCTTTCAATGATTCTATAGTGACTCTATCCATATACTGTATTGAGACTCTCATAATATAAATAAATTCATCTTGTAAATACCAGAAATCAATGAAACCTGTGTGTTGAAGATGTCCCTCCAGACCTTGCGCTCGTTCTTGTCCTTCACTTGTTAATCATAGAGACTTCACTGGTACCTCCCAAACAATGCTATGGGTACCCTTCTTCCCCCTTAGCCCCCCGATCCACAAAGGGGCCAAGCACAAAACCTAGAAGACAATAGCTTCTAGGCTTGCCTCGCAAGGAAGAGTGTCAACTCTTTTCACAATCCTAGAGTCCCAACTCTCAAAAGTAAAAGCAAATTCAATCAAAAATTCGGCAGCATAATAGTGTCTTTCCCCAGGGTTTTATCCCCTTCCCTTCTATGTCCATTTATTTATATAATTATTCCTCACGAACATATGTCCCTCATGCATAATTCATTAATTTTTAGAAATCCAGTTCAAGGATTATTCATCTACTACATGTGTCACATTCTCCCCAGGTTGCACAAGTAATTTATCTTTTATTTTTATTTTTTTTAAGGCCACCTTTCCTCACATTTCCCCATGTGTTCCTAAATTTCCTCTAAGTTGTCACTTGTTTTCCCCAATCCCCTTAATTAATTTTTGTCTCCTAACTAGGTTCTAGTTAGGGTTGGATTAGGAGTCTTCTAAGTTAGGATAGGGTTGGTTGACTCAAATTCTATTCTATGCACAACCCATTCTCCCAACTTGTAATTATTTTTAAACAAGGATTTCTTTGTAACAATGTCATGCACCCTTGTGTATTTTATCAATTCTTTATGTTCTTACTTACTATTTCCTAACCATTGATTTCCTTCAAATATTTACTGGTGTCACAATTCAATTAGCCCCTTTATTTAAAATTTACGGTTGTACTTAATAATTAATACTCTAATGTTTAATTAATTATTTTAATCCATCAAGGTCAAATAGATCCAGTGTTTTCTAGGACACCTATGTTTATTGACTCGGGTTTCAATTATGTGACATGCCCTTCAATATGCAACTCGTTCTCCAAGGGTGCCCATAGCATTGAATTGATTTTGGAATTTTTTCCAACCCCTTGGAGTCAAAAATCCATTTGGTCAACCTTGTGAGAGACCAAGGGATTCTAAGGAATAAAGACCCCGCCTTATTGTGTGCCCCTTAGAAATCCATGTGAGCAACTGTCTCAGCCTGCCCTCATGGCATCGTGGACCACCCAACTAGGTAATCATTAAACTACACTTCTAGCCATGACAGGAGTGTTAGTAGGCCATGACAGGGATACTGCCACCCCTCTCCCTCGATATCTAGTTTTATGTTCAAGGCCCCTTTACTGCTTATGTGAGTCGGATTAGCAAGCATCATCAAGCCTGCATCCACTGCCAAAAACAATGTTAATATATATATATATATATATATATATATATATATATATAAATCATAATAAAATACACCATACATCATATGTGCATAATAATTAAATACTCAAACAATACAATCCATTCCCTGACTCAATTCGGAGTCCAAGAAAGCCCTTTGATTCCACCAGCATCCATAACATGTCATGTGTCCTGCACACTCAAGACGACTTTTCAAAAGCACATGTCAACATATATGTATATATATATATATAATCAAGCAGCTATAACACCTCAACATCATCATATATAATCCAAAATCTGAATGAAATCACAGTGTTCCATACCCAGATCACTTGCAAGCAAGTCTCCTCAAAGAATAAGTCAACAATAGTATGCTCAGTAGAGAGGGATGTTACATACACCCCCTAGGGATGTTATAGTCCCGAAGTTTGTACAGTATGAAAAAACAAGTAAATAAATGTATCTGATATAGATCTATATGTCTAATCTATCAAACAAATAAGGAAACTGTCGACGCATCTCATATGCATCCTCCCAGGTAGTCAAGTGTGGACTATAATTGTCTCACTGGACCTTTACCTTATCAATTGTTCGACGTCGTAGTTGTCAAATGTGATGGTATAGAATGTGGATTGGCTCTGCCATGAGATAAACCTCGTCCGACACCTACAAGGAACTCATGTCAATAACATGTGAAGGGTCACTCATATAATGTCTCAAAACAGATACATGAAAAACATCGTGCATATTCCTCAAAGAATCAGGGAAGGCTAGTTGATAAGTCACAGGTCCCTTCTTTTCCACTACTTCGAAGGGTCCCACGAACCTAGGAGAGAGTTTAGCACCTTTTCCAAACTTGATCAAAATATTCTGCGATTTTAACCACAAGAAGACTCTATCTCCAACTTCATAATTGCGGTCAACATGGTGCGCATCATCATAAATCTTATGTCGATCTTGCGCTTCTTTAATTTTTTGTCTAATCGATTGCATATGTTATTCCATTTCTTGAATCACCTCTGGTCCTACTAGTACCCTTTCCTCAATTCGATCCCAACTCAACGACGTCCAACATGATCGCCCATAAAGAAACTCAAACGATGCCATCTTAATCATACTCTGGCAGTTGTTTATGTTGTATGCAAATTCTACTAGTGGCAAGAATTATTCCCAACGTTTTTGTTGGTCCATTACATACATATGCAACATATCCTCCAAAACATGGCTTTTCCTTTCTATTTTCTCGCTTGTCTTTGGATGATAAGTTGTGCTAAAGTTTAATCGTGTTCCCAAAGCCTCTTGGAAATTGGTCCAAAACCATCCTGTAAACACCAATCCTCCATCAGATATGATTCTTTTTGGCACCCCATGTAATCTCACAATCTCGCTGACAAACACTCTAGCGATGTCAAGTTCTTGATACGTCGTATGAACTAGAATAAATTGGGCACTCTTTGTCAAAGTGTCAACTACCACAAAAATTAAATCATGTCTTCTTTCCGCTAGTGGAAATCCAACAATAAAGTCCATCAAAATGACTTCCCATTTCAATTTAGGAATAACATGTCGCTGTAAAAATATTTTTGGATGTCTATGTTCATCCTTAACTTGCTGACATTCTAGAAATATTTCTATGTAACTAACTATGTCTGCCTTCATTCCCTTCCAAAATAACAAAGGCTTAATATCTTCCTTCATCCTCGTGATTCTCGGATGAGCAATTTATATTGCTCGATGCGCTTCACTTAAGATCAAAATTCTTAGTTCTTCATTAGGCGGTACGCAAATTATTTTGTTAAATCTCAATAATCCATCGTCATCTAGTGAATAACCATCATACCTCGGTACCATCATGGTATCGTTTCCAATATTTTTCTTAACTTCCTTATACCAGTCATCATCAATTTGTAGAGTTAGAATCTTTTCTCAAAGATTCATCTTAAGCGGTAACATTGAAAATATATGTGGCCTCCTACTCAGCGCATCTGCCACTCGGTTAACAGTTCCTTTAATGTAATAAATTTCAAAGTCATATTCTCTAAGCAATTATGACCAGCTCCTTTGTCACGTGTTAAGGTCACTTTGTGTAACAATATGTTGCAATCCACAATGATGTTAGAATTAATGATTAATTTAGAGATTAGTTTGGAGTTGGTTTGAGATTTTGTAGGAGTTGTTGAGATATTATCTCAACCTCCATACCTATGTTTGGAATTGGTTGGATCTAACTCCAACTACATATACCTATTGTATCTTGGGATTTGATATAGCAATACAATATTATTTTGTGTGTAATTTTCGTGTTATGGCTGCTCTCTTAAATTCTGTCATGGTATCAGAGCTAGAACAACCCTGACTCTCTCACTAGAGGGGCTGGAATATGAGAGCAATGTGAGATGAATCCGCTGCTGTAGATTGTAGGTTATAGTGTGAGCGTAGATTCATTTTTTTTTATGTGTGTTACGAGAGTGTTGTGCAGACGCCGATCTGGAGATAGCGTAGAATAGAAGAACCACCTTGCTTCCATGCAGAACAGTCACTGAAGTCAAGAGGCAGAGGACGTGAGAAGTCCATCCCAGATCTGTCTGTTGTTGCCTGCATCTATTCAGTGATAGGCGTCGAGGGATCAAGGCTCATTTGCTAGATTTCATTGAGAATTGGCAGAGAATTTGAGTATTGTGCAGTATAATTTATAGAAATGAGCCGTGAATGTGTGAAGAGAGCCATTCTACTCTGATGTCAAACTCTACGCCGTATCGCATCTCCTTGACGGATCTGTTTGTTGGAAGGAGTCGTGAGATGCATCTGTTCGCTGGAAAAGGGATCAACCATCGTGAGCCGAGGGAGGAACTGACCGTGGATGTCTGCATGAAGGAGAGACGCTATCTGTTGTGCGTGAAGGAGGATCTAAGATAAAGATCGTTGTTGTTTCAAAGATTTAGAAAGCAGTTGTCAATGTGTTGTTTGGTATTGTTGGTTGTAGAGAAGAACTGTAATTCGTGGTGTGCAGAGTGTTATTGTGCTTTTTATTTTTGTAATGATACAGATCAGAATGTATGATTGATTCCTAGACTATTTTTTGAAGTATGTCTAGAATTGCCAATCATTACAAGAGAAAGGTCAATTGTAAGATTGACTGCTGAAAACATTTCGTACTTAGATCATTGTCCTATATAACTTTCCAAATTTTCTCTTTGGAGGGATTTTACAGATGGAAGTGTATCCATAAAATGGTTCAGTATCAAGATTGTCCTTTGGGAAATCAAGAAGCGTTAGTTCTACAAGAACGTCAAAGATGGTCGGAAGCAGTTGTATTTGTGCTATATGAAGTGGTATCTCAAAGATGATGGGAGATAAAGAGCGTGTCTATGAATTCATGGATGGGTGTAACTGTGTATGAGGACCAGTGAGACAAATATGACAAAAATTGTGTAGTAACTTTTTGTTATGTTGTGCAATGTAATCATTAAGGGAGGGTGTTAGAATTAATGATTAATTTAGAGATTAGTTTGGAGTTGGTTTGAGATTTTGTAGGAGATGTTCAGATATTATCTCAACCTCCATACCTATGTTTGGAATTGGTTGGATCTAACTCCAACTACATATACCTATTGTATCTTTGGATTTGATATAGCAATACAATATTATTTTGTGTGTAATTTTCGTGTTATGGCTACTCTCTTAAATTCTGTAAAATGATCTGTCTTTAATTCGAATTTTCTTCCAATCAAATAATTTCTCCATAATATCAAGGCGTAAACAATAGCTAATAACTCTAGGTCATGTGTTGTGTAGTTATCTTCATGCCTTCTCAATTTATGTGAAATGTAAGTGATCACTCGACTGTCTTGCATCAAAACTCTGCCTAACCCTTCCTTGGATGCATCTGTGCATGCTAAGAACTGATTTTCCATGTCAGGGACTTTTAGTATCGGTGTTGTGGTCAACAACTATTTGAGACTTTGAAATGCTTCCATGCATTTCTCATTCCACAAGAAATTCTTGTTCTTCTTCTGCGATTCCATGATCGGTTTTTCTATCTTCGAAAATTATTCGACAAATCGTCGGTAATATCCTGCTAAACCCATAAAACTACGTACTTCGTGTATGTTTTTTGGTCCTTTCCATTCCATAATAAACTCCACTTTCTCTATATCCACAACGATACCTTCTCTAGATATGATATGTCCCAAGTAGTGAATCTTAGATTGGTAAAGAGAGCATTTTGATAGCTTCCTGTATAGTTTGTTTTCTCTTAGACACTGTAGGAAAAAACTCAAGTGTTCATCATGCTCTTCCTTCATATGAGAACAAATCAGTATGTCATCAATAAAAACTTGAACAAACTTATCCAAGTATTCACGGAACACCCAATTCATCAAACTCATGAATACCCCCGAGGCGTTTTTCAATCCGAACAATAGAACTGTAAACTCATAGTGTCCAAATCTCATCTTAAAAGAGGTCTTAGGGATATCTTCTTCCTTAATCCGCAATTGGTGATATCATTCTATCAAGTCAATCTTCGAAAATACTGCCTCCCCTTTCATCTGGTCAAACAAATCATATATTTTTGGTAACAGATATTGGTTCTTGATCGTCGCTTTGTTCAATTGATGATAGTCAATACAAAGTCTCCACGACCCATCCTTATGAAAAATGTCTAAAAAATCCTGCACTATGGGAAGGTTTTCTAGTCCTTTTGCCTCGCCCTCTTCATTCAACGCTAAGATTCCATATAGTCTGCATCCCTTACGCATACTTTTCTGAAATTATAGGGAATAAATGAACCTCAAGGACACTCCCTGGTTTCTTCCTACAATCACTCTAATTTGTCCCAAATCATCCATCAAACTTAACCATTTTGTCTAACATTTAAGTATCACATCATGAAATTCCAACCAATCCATAACAATCACTATGTCATAAGATCCTAGTATCGTGACACAAAGATCTACCTTTGTTACAAAGTCACCCTTTTTAAGGCTACATCCTATAACCTTTCCTCCAACCTTTTGTTTGGAACTCGATGCCATTTATACTTACTTGAACTCATCATGCTTGACTACCTTTACCTTAATTCTCTTCAGCATTGTACTATATATGAAGCTCTTTGTAGCACCTAGATCTATCAATACATTGTAGTTTTGGTCTACGATCATATGTGACGTCTCTAGCATAGTGGATTGATGCTCAGCTTGGCGTTTGTTCACCGTTGCATGTATCCTATGGGCCTTGCCCAAATATTCAACTGTAGTGGGTCCTAATGATCCAGCCACTCTGGCCTTCTCAATTGGATAGTCTTGCTAGTAACGTGGCTCACCACATGTTCAACATCTAGTCTTCGGTCCAGTTCTCCTGGTCCCCGAAGTAGAAGTTGTTGGTCTAACATCCTATGATTGCGGTTTTTTCTACTAAACAGGACTAAATTTTTGTTGCAGTCGATATTTTTGTTGTTGTGATCCTCTGTAAGGATTCCTCTATTGAGTATTTTTTCACCGTAGTGTCGTAAACACAAGTCCTCTAGGCATATCTCGAGTCCTGATAGTATGTATGGATGGTGCATGATGTTGTTGCGCTCCCAATGACATTTGTCTAGTTTATCTAGAGGGAGTCATGCCCTGAAACCCACCATTTACCTCTTCCTTAGCTATGAGGGCCTTCTAAACCATATCATGCAAATTATGAGGCATTAAGATCCTCACCTTTGCACAAATGTTGGAGTTAAGGCCAAACAAGAACTTGTTGACCTTCAACTTCTTTGTGTTCAGATGTGGAGCATACCTAAGTAGATCCATGAATTCGGATTCATACTCTGGCACCTTATGACCGCTATGTCATAAGGCGTTGAACTCATTAAGTTGATGCTCAATGAATTCTTTGGACAAACACCTTTCCTGGAACCGTTTCTCGAACAGTTCCCATGATACATCTTCGATGACCATGGTTAATTGAGGCAGGAGCGTATTCCAACATAGAAGAGCACTCCCCTTTAGTTGAAAGACCACCATGCAGACTTTCATGTTGGAGGTGTAATCACAAAGTGAGAAGCACATCGCCATGTTATCCAACCATGCCTCGGTGGTTAAGTCGTTCGGGGAACCCCAGAACTCGGGAAATTTCACCTTTTCGAGTTCTCGGTGTATGCTACTGCTACCAGCTAGGGCACGTTGTGAAACCTCATTGGGTATATACACCCTTCCCTCATCTCTTTCCAGGTTGTTGATCAACACCTCCAACATCCTCTGGAAAGATCTCATCATACTTACTACATCTCCCATGACAATCTTCTCTTGCTCAACATTCGACTCCTCTTCCTAGGGGTTATACCTTTCGGGCATGGATGCTATTGGAGGTGTAACACCTCTTCCTCCAGCACCATGTCATATGCCTCCCCTCCGTCCTCTAACCATGATTACCTGTGAGAGCATTTCATATTTTTATCAGCGATCTAATCCAGTGATTTCGTTTAACACAGCAGATGGTGTAATGGTCCAATGTCTTAGGGTTGAACCAGCTCTAATACCATATGTAAAAACCCCTATGTTACGTCATATAAGTACTTGAGAAATAGTAAGAGGTATATATATATATATAGATAGATAGATAGATAGATAGATAGATAAATAGATATATATATATATATATATATATATATATATATATATATATTAAACATAAATAACATCATTGAACAAATGGAACATGATAATATCATATGTCAACAATACACATTTTATTTCTTTCATTCCATTGCACAACTAGATTTAGATACTACTCTAAGCATGGAGGATATACCACACCACATGAGCTGACATATAGACTACCCACCTAACCTATCCTACAAGGTTAGGACTTCCAAGAAACATAATCAACGCTCAAGTCTAGGATTCGTCTCATTGATCTTGACCATTTAAGGTCTCAATACTAGCGACTATTATGAGGAACAAGGAAGTATCTAATTCCCTTACCATTATCTATTCAAAGTTCACTATAAATCTCAACATTCCTTTCTATAAATTATTTAATTAACACAGAGAATCTAGCATCTTAGTCATCATCTCATAACATTAGGTATTATATTACAAAATAACTCATCATCTTACTAATTAAAGGTCAGGAATAATTACAATAGAATCATGATAGAAACTTAATAGTAAAACAAAGCCCCTTAATATCCATCTATCATTTGTGATAGTTGCAAATTACTTATGTTTCCCTCAACATGTGACACCCTACATGGTATCACCAAGTAGATAGGTATCTGAACCACATCACAAATTAAAAAGGAAACAATAGAGAAATACTCTGATCACAAGGTAGAAACCATAGGCCTACTATGTACTTTTACGAATTGGCTGATACTGGGAAGAAAATAATCTGTAAATGAAAGAAGGTCTGATCTAAGAACGAGTTAAAAGTTCTGTAAGAAGCCTGAAGCTTCTATTCTAGTAACACAATGCAACACCTCCAGATTCAATTCCAGGAGTGCGTACATGGGTCCTTTAAGGCCCAAGGTTCAGAGGATACAACCCCCGAAGTGCACAGAGACCTTCTCAAGTCGGGCAGAGGTCAAAACTTTCAAAAGTACAAGATCAAGAGAGACAATGTGAACATACATAGGGGAGGCGCAAAGTATGAAACCCACAAATAGAATCCAGAGCTCAGGAGAGATGCGCTAATGAGCTTTGGAGTTCCTTTCAAGGAAAATCTCCATATCAACAAGGGGTGCAGGGTTCAAAGGAGGAGTCAAGACCATTGAACTAGAAGAAATCTACGGTAGCCATCAAATCCGGGAGTTGCATAGGAGGGTCGTTGGATCAACATCTGATTAAGTCTCGACCGTCAGATATCAGTAAGGGTAGATCAATGATAGGGAGATATTGTGGGATCAAAGGGTTGAATTAACGGTCATGCCAGTTTTAGTTCCGCAATACAGACAAGTCGTCGATCGTCACCTATGAATATATTAATAGTTGGAATCAATCCCACGATCAATGAGCAACTTCAAATGCAGAAATCGGGAAAGGTTTTAAAAATCATGGTAGTCGAGACTCTACAATCCTTCCAAGTCATCGATCATCAATATCTATGAAATCACAACCATCAAGTTAAACCCATCGAATATCACTACATGAGATGAGCCAAGGTCATAGATTTCATTCATATAAAGGGAGGAAAGAGGACCTTTGGGCTAGCTGGAAAGGAGTGATGAAACCCCAAAGTCCCAAAGCTATGAAGTGATCAACACCGTAGATCAGTGAGTGGTGTCTGTCCATTAGATCTACAAGAGTTCGATAATTTAGAGAGGTTGGAATCGCATCTAGAGATTAAAGAAAATCGAAGCTAATAAGTCTCATAGTGAAGGACAGTCATAGATATGGAAAACGATTTGGGCTCGTTAGATATACTAGAATTCCTACTTTGGACGTTCACTAATTAGGGAAAATGAAGTCATGGTGTTAAGTTTAAGGGACTCCCGGAATCCCAAATTCTGGAGTAAATAAACGTTTTCGATCGATGGGTACACATGTCTAAAGATCAAATTATTCAAAAGATCGGTCCCCTTCTCATAAACTCTATCTCAGCTGACATGTCAATGCCACCTGTAAACCGATTCAGATGACATGTGGCACTCATTTTGGGTACTTTGGTCACGTCATCTGCACTAAATAAAGTGACACGTGTCACTCTCATTGTTGTGACACATCATCCAATGTGATAACGTGGCTTCCCCATCACTTCGGAAGGCTGTTATTCTGGGAGAAAGGAATCCAGAGAAACATAGTTCTATGAAGTACCAGAGCTCCGATGTTACTTCTAGTCGTAGATCGAAGCAAGGTAAAGGAACTATTTATCTTTGAGTTAATTTGATTGGGCTCTTTGGATAAGTTAAGAGATAGTTAGGGATTACGAAGACCCTAAAGTTCTGATCTCCTAGAGTAAACGTCATCCATAGATCTAGCAATCAATCTAGGACCATTAGATCTAAGAGATTTAGTCCTTCAAAGGTTCGGTAGTTCAACACTCTGAAGGAAAAGGGGTTGTAGTTGAAAAAGTGAGAAAACTCCCATATTTTTTAACACCAAAGTAGATGAAAATCGTTGATTTAGGAGGATTATAATCTGTTAGATGTATGATCTCTTCGGTGGTTCGGGGGTTCAGGTGAATAGTATAAGGTTGTGAAAGTGGGAAAACCACAAATTCTGGAGTTCTGTAGTGGATATCCATCATAGAATTTTGCATTAGGAGAACTCTGCTAGCCATTAGATCAAATTGTTACATGTCACAAAAGGAGGGCATTAGGGATGGGTAACTTACAACTACCAGTCAACTCCTCTTATGACCGACTTTGGTTGGTTAACACATAGAGAGAAGGGAGTGTTGAGTTTAAGGAACCTCTGGAGTGTCGGAGTTCCAGAGTCCCAAATAGTGACCTTCTTGACTAGCACTAGGTTATGGCTCCTGGTCACATTCATAACTTGGTTTAGGAAAAAGGGCTAGCACCCAGGAAATAATTAAGTAAAAGTTATAAGTCTAGATACCTTCGCCCAGACAACCCGAGATCCCGAGGTTTGAATTTAAGATACTATGGCACAGGTATTCCCCGTTACTAATAACTTGGTTTAACCAAAGATTATATTAGAGGAACACAAAAAATTAGGTAAACAACCATTAAGAATCCACCTTTTGACATAATGAAATATCCTAAGCTTAACAGGAAGTTGTGCTACAAGTTCGGATCTCATATGCCTCTCGACGACGAACCCATCAATAGAATTTATTTGGATTTAAATGAAATTCAACAAGCACTTACGATACAATTTGGAACTAAACCACAAATGACCAGTGAGAAATACATTTATAATGTCATAATATAATCCCCTTAAACTCTGATCAAGCATATCCAGGTAAGTATGAAAATATAGACTTAACCATAAGCTATATGAAGTATAAAGTTTTCACTAAACAAAAACGTTGGAAATTTATAGTGAAGATTTAAATATAAACCTGTAGCTATTATTCGTTGTGAGAAAATGTAACACTTGACATTTAGACCTTCCAATTATTCTATAGTGACTCTATCCATCTACTATACTGATACTCTCGTAATATAAATAAATTCAACTTATAAATGACAGAAATCAATGAAACATGTGTGTTGAATATGTCCCTCCAGACCTTGCACTCTTTCCTGTCATTCGCTTGCTAATCATAGAGACTTTACCGGTGCCTCTCAGCCAACACTATGGGTACTCTTCTTCCCCCTTAGCCCCTCGAGCCGCAAAGGGGCCAAGCACAAAACCCAAAAAACAATAGCTTACAGGCTTTCCTCGCAAGGAAGAGCTTCCACTCTTTTCACAAGCATGGAGTCCCAACTCTCACAAGTAAAAAGAATAGTCAATAAAAAATTCGGCAACATAAAAGTGCCTTTCCCCAGGGTCTAATCCCCTTCCCTTCTACATCCATTTCTTTATACAATTCTTCCTCACTCACATCTATCCCTCATGCATAATTCATTAATTTTTAGAAATTCGGTTCAAGGATTATTCATCCACTATAGGTGTCAAATTCTCCCCGGGTTTCATAAGTAATTTCTCTTTTATTTTTTTTATTTTTAATCCACCTTTCCTCACATTTCCCCATGTGTTCCTAAATTTTCTCTTAGTTTTCTCTTAGTTTCCCCAATCCCCTTAATTAATGGTTGTCTCCTAACTAGGTTCTATTTAGGGTTGGATTAGGAGTCTTCTTAGTTAGGCTAGGGTTGGTTGACTCAAATTCTATTCTATGCACAACCCATTCTTTCAAGTTGTAATTATTTTTAAACGAGTATTTCCTTTTAACAATTTCATGCACCCATGTGTATTTTATCAATTCTTTAGGTTCTTACTTACTATTTCCTAACCATTGATTTCCTTCAAATCTTTACTCATGTCACAATTCAATTAGCCCCTTTATTTAAAATTTATGGTTGGATTTAATAATTAATACTTTATTGTTTAATTAATTATTTTAATCCATGAAGGTCAAATCATTCCAGTTTTTTCTAGGCCACTTATGTTTATTGACTCATGTTTCAATTGTGCGACATGCCCTTCAAGACGTAACTCATGCTACAAGGGTGCCACTCGCGTTGAATTTTTTTTGGAATTTTTTACAACCCCTTAGAGTCAAAACTCCATTTGGTCGACCTTGTGAGAGACTAATGGATTCTAAGGAATAAGGACCCCACCTTATTACGTGCCCCTTAGAAATCCACGTGAGTGACTGTCTCAGTCTTTCCTCATGACATCATGGACCACCCAACTAGATAATTGTTAACCTACAGTTCTGGCCACGGTGGGAGTGTTAGTAGGCTGTGACAAGGACGCTACCACCCCTCTCCCTCAATATCTAGTTTTCTATGCAATGCCCCTTTAATCCTTATGTGAGTCAGATTAACAAGCATCATCAAGCCTTCATCCACTGACAAAAACAATGTAAAAATCCATATATATAAATCGTACTAAAATCCATCATAAATCATATGTGCATAATAATGAAATACTCAAACAATATAATCCACTCCCTGACTCAATCTAGAGTCCAAGGAATCCCTTTGATGCCACCAGCATCCATAACCTGTCATATGTCCTGCACACTCAAGATGACTAGTCAAAAGCACATGTCAACACATATATATATATACATCAATAAAATCAAGCAGTTATAACACCTAAACATCATCATATATAACCCAAAATCTGAATGAAATCACAGTGTTCCATACCCATATCACTTGCAAGCAAGTGTCCTCAAAGAATAAGTCAATAATAGTATGCTCGGTAGAGAGGGATGTTACATTTGTTCATCCAAACTTGATACATAATCATGATCCTACAAAATTCAATGCACAATTATTCAAATGGGCGTGCCTAAATGACATAAATTCAATCAGATAAGTGAATTATAAATAAAATATAGACTTTCTTTAGATGGTGGGGGAGAATTTGATGAACATGCAATGAGTTGGAATGAGTTGGAATCTGAAGAATTGACCATTTGACAATGTAATCTTTTTTTCCCTGCATTTGAGCTAGAACCATCATCAATACCCGAATGAATTCTTATACGAAATTTTAGGAAGCATAGAACAATCTAGCTTCAAAAAAAAATTCAAATGGATTTGAAAAGTTAATCATAATCATAATTAGTTACAAACACACCAGTTCATCTATATATAACAAAAAACTAGTGGGCTAAATCATGAAATGTCACCTCCATTACTATCTCTACAAAATTCAATTGTGAAGGTTTGCATTTCTATTATGTCAATAAAATCGACACCAGTTTGTTTATATCTTTATAGCGCATTGGGGCACCTAAAATTGTGTAGCAAACTAATTGTATAGAAAAAAAAACAAGCTAATATCGTAAATGTATAGTTTTCAGTAATTTTATACCAAAAAGAACATTGTGCACCTTAAAGCACATCAATTCTCTTTAAAGCACACAGAAGGTGCCTCGATGCTCTTTAAATCGCATAGATGTGCTAAAATGTATAGTGCACCAAAAAGGTATGTTACAAAATAATACCACTCTATTTTATCATCAATGGACCAAAATATAAAGCGAGAAAACACGTGGGAATTTCATTTTTTGAAAAGTATGTGTTGATAAATGAAAACACTATTCATTATTTCATTTTTTTGGCAAAAGTAAGAGGATATATTTTTGCAAGAGAGATTTACCAGTGAAGACTACTTTAGAGTGGGTTGATTTTTTTCTAGAGCCAAATTTGGAAGGGATCACCAAAGGCCACATACAAATATGCAAAGGAGAAATTTCAGGCATGTGATTTCGTTCTATTGTTCATCTCAATTTCTCCTTATTTGATTCAAACCATATTCAATGCATTCTCCAAAAAATACATGGGTTTCATAGTTACCTTCAGTATTAGAATCCCTAGATTTCTTGTTATTTTTCTTGGTTCTCCTCTCTATATTTCACAAGGGGATTTTTTTTAAGCTATAGATTTTAAAAGGGGGGTTTTACTTTTATATGGGGAATTTAGTATCCATTTCAATGGTATAACTCATTACATTGGATCCAAAACCCCATTGATATCAAAAAAAAAATCAAAGAACTTTTTCGCGGTGCATGATGCGCACAATATAGTAATATCGCACCAATGCTCATATTTATGTCAATAGCACCAATTAGTTACAAATATAAGTGTTGGCACAGGGGAATACCCATGGTTCAACGCTTTGACAGTGCACCAAAAAAACCCTAACTATTGGCCCTTTCGGCAACACCTACGAAGCAAGCGAAGTCTCACCCAAGGTAGAGCCAGGGGGGTTATAGGACTCAGGTGTCTGTAACCAAGTTGGGACACATATCTGTGATTACAACACTTCGTAGAGTACTTAGGAACAACATTCATTAATATATTAGCCTTATTCACATCACATATCAAACCCTAAGTACAGTTCGGCGTAGTAATACTAAAGATTAAACACTCTAACCATCTAGCACATAGCACAGAATCAGATATAGCATTCACCAATAAGGCACTAAGAATCCATAGATATATCTAACATTCATAACATTCAATGCACTAAAGATATTGAAAGCATAAACATCATAGCATAAAGAAACTCATCAACACAAGATTTACATGGTTCACCCTAGTGTGGGGCTACGTCCACCAACTACTTCTTCTTCTATTATTCTACTTCAATCTCTTACATTCATCTGCTCCTGTGCACTAAGTCGTAGATCCAAGATTCACAATGGACAGGTGATCTGCGCACTAAGAACCAGATCCACCTTCCCAAAATCAGATCAAGGCACAACGCCAACTAGCACAGAGAATTACATATACAATCTATTGCACGAAGCAAATCAAAGCCACTTGCACTTAGCTACATACACATCACGTGTCTCTTGCACTTAGCCCATCACTACATTTCTTTCTCTAAGAACACTTCGCTACTTCTACATTACATTCCTTCCTATATATACGTTTACATCCCTTAACAAAAGGCCTAATCATCGGTAAACACATGGGCCAACCTCCCAAAACCCTAATGAACCTCTTTTTGGGTCCACAAAATAAGTGAGATCTCGTGATCTCAGCTCCACCTGGGCGCTCCATCTTCGACCAACCTGTCAAAGTCCAAAAGTGGTCAAACCTGGCCAATGTTTCCTCAAAACTTGGTCGAGGGCCAACAGGCCCCCAACACTCACCTGTGACTCGTCTCGAGTCACTCAGATTTGGGAAACACTACTTTAAAATCCTCGAGATACCTTGACCTACTGCTTCGCTTGAGCCTCCTTATCAATGATCTCCTGGAGTACTTTCTTGCTAACAGGCCCTTTCAGGCATTGTTCCAATGTCACAACCACTTGGTTTAGTTGCGATCCTTGTCCTTCGATCTCTTCAAACACTGTACAGGCTTCATCCTACACCGGTTGTAGCCTCTGTGTGACCTCCATGACTCTGCCCTGGATGGAAGTAATCTACTTCTGGGCCGCACACTATTCTTGTGACCTCTTCATTCTCTTGACTGCAGTGAGTGACTTCATCTATGCTTGAACTGTCAGTGCCTACCGTTGCTCCTCCTGTAGCTATGCTTCCAACATCCTAAGCTCTGGATCTTCCGTGAGGCACTCATAATTATGCACACTTCTACTGCTTAACTATTTGCATTCTGAGGTGAGGGCCCTGATCCTTCCTACTGCGCTCTTAGCAGCTTCTTCCATTTGGTTTCGCACTTCCTGCAAAGTTCTTGGTACTGCTTGGATCTCCAACTCCATTACCCTTTCTTGAAGCTGTTGAATCTCCTCAGCGAGCTTCATAACTTGAACTTCGATTGCCTCATGTTCCTCTTGTGTCGAGCCTGGCACAAAGATAAGTGTTTTTCTCACCACTTCTTTCACTGTATTATGCTTTGCGATCAACTTGTCCTTTTCCCTCTATATCTTTTCCTTGTCTTCCTCGATCATCGCCCGTAACACATCCTTCTTGTTTTCATAAGTGTCACACAGTACTGCGCAACTCATAGTTGCTCCAAGATCTCTTCTTTCTCTTTCTTCAGGGCTTTTGTACTTTGTTCCTTTTCTTCTTGAACTTTATGGATCTGAGCCTCTGTTGCATCTACCAATCTTCAAATTTGGGCTCGCTCATCCCCCAACTCTATAGTTTTTTATGATGAAGGCGCAGTAGGCACTACATGGCTCAATTGAATGGCTTGTTTTATTTCCTTTTGTTCCTTCTCAACTCTTGAGTATAGCTCTTCTTTCTTCACACCATATCTCTGAAAGAGGTCCTCGGGCGCATCCTCCATTTCTCCGTAGACTAGGCTGATGCCATCCTTCATGAGTGTGGCCTCCATATGGGGCTTACTAGCATGGGTTTTCTTTTTGGTTGAGGGTTTCTGTAGAGAAACCTTCCTCTTCTTCGATTCTTCTATGTCGGTAGGGGAATCCTTCGGCGATGTAGCTTCACCTTATCTTTGTTTTTCTCCTTCTTCTTGATTTACTTCGTCTCCTCCTCCTCCTGTGGTCGAACCAGGTCCACTTTCTTCTGAGGCGTTGTCTTCCTCATCAGTCTGTACATACTGGAATTCTTCCGTTTTCTTCTTCTTCTTCGCAATTGTCTGTCCAATGTGCTTGACCCAAGTGACCAAGGGGCTTCCTATAATATCAAGGTCGGAGTGTTCTATATCATCAAGCGGTACGAGGAAATCTACCATCCACTCCTTCTTGATATCATGCATGTCTTCGGTGGTCATCTTGTAATAGGACTCCAATTCCTCCTTGCTCTCATCCTTGCATGCAATGATATATATAAAATGTCAATCTACACGAAACTTAGCTAATGGTTTGTACTGGTGCAAGGTTCACGGGGTCATGCGAGGGAATGATTCAATGGTGACCTTCAGTTGTTCATAGTAGGCGTGGAAGACTGTGTTCTGCTACCACTTCTTGGACTTGTAATTCGTGTACTATAAGGTGGAGAACCTCACGGCCAAAGGCTCCGATGGTTCAATCTCTAGGAAGGTAGCTCCTTCCGTCATTTTCCAAGAAAAAAATGTGATCAACACTAGCAACCAGATGAAATGGAACTCGTACCCTTGATCATGCGCTTCGTGGCAGTCTTTCTCGATCTTGTTGACAAGGTAGCTCGCCCAATTCATTTAGATCCCCTCCACACATTTCCCTATGAGGTCCACCACAAAATCGGTGACCTGCGTGGGGTAGTTCTTTCTAACGAGATTTCCAGCTATAAGTTGGCAAGCTAGGCACACTGCACCATCCTGGATAGAAGCTACCTTGTAGCCTCTCTTCCCCTTCTCAACTTCGTCATAGGCCTCCTTAATGCGTTGTGTCAGGGAGCGGTTGGAAGCCTTCCCTGGGTAGAACTATTGAGGGTCAGGTCCTTGCATATCGAGTCCTATGATCAGGTGGATCATTGTCGGGTCCACAGTAATGCACCTATCGAGCCATAGGTATCCTCCATGATAGCACGACAAGAGGAGTTTAATGCAAGCATTAACCTCCTGATGTCAGCCAAAATGAGGGATATTCATGACGTTCAATATTGTGGACTGCACAAGATCCTTTATCGAAGGCTGGGAGACTATGCGATCCTTCTTCCCAGTCGTCTTCATCAGGTATCTATGTGATGCAAGCATCGTGTAGTTATTTCTATCTTCGAGGTTGAAATCAATGTTCTTTAAGGATGGTATTTAGCCCAATTGGCTTCCAAATACGTGTATCCCCTTCGGGATGTATGCGGTGATCAATGTGTACTCGAAGTCCTGTGGAATTATCTCGCGGTTGACCGCACCAACCAAAGACAGGATATAATCAGGTAAGATCGACGGGAATTGCTTCGTGTTAGCCAGATCATCATGATGATTACTTCACTTATCAGTCCCAGGGTTATCATGGCTAGAGCGTCGTGCGGTCAAAGGGGTTTCCTACAATCCCCTGGTCGACGATGCCTGAACACCTTCAGAAATACCTCTATCAGCCATATACTTTTTAACAACCTCCTCGATGAACTTCTCTAACTCAGCCTGCACGTCCGACATTCTTTCTTTTAAACGGATAGGTCGAGGTAGGCGAAGGGATAGACAACGTAAGAAAATGGATGGTGACATCTAATTTTTGAAATCTCATCTCTACTCTCACAATCATATCTTTGTTAGCAACATTAATCATGGATAGTGAAAAGTGGTCCTAGCGCAGCGTCAAACGGGTTAAATAAGCGAGGGTCGCAATGGATTCTTCCAAAGGGCAGGACTCCTTCCATCAATGTGAATCTGTCCTTTATGGTGTGGTATAAATGTCCCCAATGTGGTCTATTCACCCATAAATGTGTTTCCTAGATGTTTGGAGCATCATTCTAATGGTCGGGGTGCCTCCAACTGTCATATAGCTTCGTCAAGGTGAAGTCCCATTCTACATGGTTATGCTATTTTGGCGAGGTTCAAATTCTGCAAACCTGCCTCCTACGAAGTCTTCTATGTAACTTCTTATATCTTTTCTAACTTGGCTTTCTTCTTACTGAACCATTTTCCTTCTTTCCTATGATCTAAGTCTCTCTAACTATTTTTGGCTTTGTGACTTCGCATTGTTGATGTACTCTCAAAGGGTTTGAAGTTAATATCCCTTCCCTTACTGATTCCTGGGTGGATATACTTTCTTCTTGCATGGATAGCTCCTTCAAACCTTCTTGCGCTCTAACATCTAATTCTCTTGCCTTCTGTTGCTTCTACTTTTCCTCTCATTCTTCTATCAGTCGATCTACTTTTCTAGCAATGAAGTCCCTTAGTTATTGCTTTTTCTTTTCTGTAGCTTCTTCCTCTTATTTCCTTTTGATCTGATCCTTCTCGATCCAAGTCTTTCCTAACAAAAGTGGGAAAGGGTAAATGTTCTCAACAAACCTAATAACTTCAAATTCTTCTTCTATCGGTGTTCCATGGATGATAACATGTACATTAGTAACTCTTCCACACATAGTTATCATCTTTCCTTTAAATAAACCTATTCTTCCCAATAAAGGTACCACAGTAGGCTTTCCCAAAATTTCCCAAGTGATTTCTAGCATAATATTCACTTGTGTTTTCTCATCCAAGTACAGTCTATGTCGAAGTATCCTATTCTTGTATCTATGCATTGTTTTACTTTCATGATTTCTGGTAAACTGACATCTTTGTGATCATTCATTGATTTTTTTAACTGTACTAATGTAGTCTAGACTTTCTCTGGTCCTTTTTATTTTTGATATTATAACATGCTCTTATTCTCTTGACTCATGTTCATTTGCTCATCTTTTGAAATCATCCTTGGACAATCCCCAACCTTATGACCAACAATTTTACAATAAATACAAATAGGACCTGCACCAGGGCATTCCTCAACAAGATGTCTCAGTCTTCTGCAATTATAACATAGTGTCAATCCTCTCTTTCTCTTATAAGTTCCCCAACTTTTCTTTTACTGTGCACTAGGATCATAGTGTTGGACCTGCAATCTGCAAAAAATCTTTCTAGGTTCCTGCATCCACTTGTTTGTCCAAAAAATCTTTCTATGCATAGGAATAACATATCTTTCTCTAGTTCTATCAATTTTATTCAGATCAATTCTTTCTTCTAAATGTACCCTAGCTTTCAGACTAGGACAAAATATATCAAACATACCTAGATCCATGCTTTCGAAACAAAAATTTCCACTTTACTTACTCTTATCAAACACGAAGCTTTAAGATCTTACCTCCTTTCTTCAGATAAGATCTCTTTATTAGCACAAGGTTTCACAAGTCAAGTAGAGTACTGTGCACTACAACAGAATATCCACGCACAAATATTCTCTTTTATTTTACTTCATTTCCCAGCAATCATAGTTTCAGGTCCCGACAACGGAACCATTTGTTGACATAGGGGAATACCCAGGGTTCAACGCTTCGACAATGCACCAACAAAACCCTAACTACCAACCCTTTCGGAAACACCTACAAAGCAGGTGAAGTCTCACCCGAGGTAGAGGAAGGGAGGGTTACAGGACTCAGGTGTTTGTAACCAAGCTGGGAAAAATATATGTGATTACAACACTTTGCAGAGTACTTAGGAAGGACATTCAATAATATATTAGCCGTATTCACATCGCAGATCAAACCCTAAGTACAGTTCAGCACAGTAATACTAAAGATTAAGAACTCTAACCATCTACCACATAGCATGGAATCAGATCTAGAATTCAAAAATAAAGCACTAAGCATCCATAGATCTATCTAGCATTATTAACATTCAATGCACTAAACAGATTCAAAGCATAAACATCATAGCACAAAGAAACTCATCAACACAAGATTTACATGGTTCACCCCAGTGTGGGGCTACGTCCACTAACTGCTTCTTCTTCTATCATTCTACTTCAATCTCTTACATTCATCTTCTCTTGTGCACTAAGCCATAGAGCCAAGCTTCACACTGGACAGGTGATCTGTGCACTAAGCCCCAGATCCATCTTCCCAAAATCAGATCAAGGCACAAAGCCAACTCGCACAGAGCATTACATATACAATATGCGAAGAAACTCAGATCCACTTGCACTTAGCTACATACACATCACTTGTCTCTTTCACTTAGCCCATCACTACATTGCTTGCACTAAGCACACTTTGATACTTCTACATTACATTCCTTCCTATATATACTTTTACATCCCTTACAAAAAGGACTAATCATGGGTGAACCCATGGGCCGACATCCCAAAAACCTAATACAAAAACCCTAATGAACCCCTTGTTGGGTCCACAAAATAAGTGAGATCCCGCGATCTCAGCTCCGCCTGGGTGCTCCATCTTCGACCAACCTGTCGAAGTCCAAAAGTGGTCAAACCCAACCAATGTTTCCTCAAAACTTGGTCAAGGGCCAAAAATAAGTACTAATGATTTTAATATAATATGCATATGGATTAAGAGGTTCACAATATGTAGTAATGAGAGCTTGTTTGTATAGGTATGTTGAGTGCATCAGATCCTACTATTTCATTACATGCATTGACATATTATTTTGTAAAACTATTTCATAATTTATGTATCTCAAGATTCCAATTTTTATTATTATAGAATATGGCTGGTAGAAGTTCAAGGAAAACAACTTATTGCAACAAGCATGAGGGTATCTCATCCCATCAAGAGAACGAGGAAACTTCTTTAAGTTTTATTAAAAAATTAATTATATATTTCAATTATTTGTAAGTTTAAATTAATGATGTATATTGGTTAATATGTGTCATGCAGAGAAAAAACTTGAAGAAACTCGATAAGATGGTTTGCAATATGAGTGCAAAAGAGCATAAAATATTTATGGAAATGTTGCAAAGAGAGGAATTAGGTGGATCAAAAGGTAATAAACATGAAGTTTTTCTTGAATTTTTACTAAAAATGTTTTTTTTAACATTAATCACTAACACGTTTTAAACACTCATTTTCATGTTTTTTTATGTTATGCGGGGACTGCTAGTGAGAAAATTGAATGTCTTCCTACGATTAAAATAAATTATGAAGTTTGCAAAGGATAATGACAACTTGGTCATCAATTCAAATGGAGTGGTTCTTTAAGTAAATGGGAGGATAAAATTATTTTACAAAAGTTATAAGGACATAGTTGAAAGAACGTATAGATGTAATTTCCATTTACAATACAAAAAGATATCCAATGACTCCAAGAATGAGGTTATACATAAGCTACATGAAGAGTTTCTGGAGCAATGGTCAATGAAATCAGTGAGACTTGCAATAGAAAAAACTTACAATAATAAAAAAAAAATATTTAAAAGGTATTATTACTAAACATGTTTCTCTATAATATGCTACAAAAAATTCCCAAATATAATTTTTTTCTATATTTACTTTCATGTCCATTTTTTTAAAAAGATAATGTGTTTTTTTGTTTTTCATGAAGGCTATGAAAATTCCAAGCGACAAAAGAAGGGAAATCCAATACACGATGGTAGGGATGTCCAAAAAAGTGTACAAGGAGATGGTAAAAGAAATGGACATAATTGCATCATAGGAGGAGGCATCCCAACAACAAGGTGCATCATAGGTATGTATTCATTCATTTATTATTTTATGTACATTGAATTTAATTATCATATGAAATATTAATTTTCAATTTTTTGTTGCAGAAAAGAATAAAAAATGTTACCCATTCAACACATAAGGTGGGACAAGAAGGAAGAAAAGGGTTGATTGCAAAGTTCTTTAGTACTTATGTTTTCATCCTTACTTAATATTCCATATTTGTTGTGATATTTATATTTAAATAATTAATTTTCAGTTATCCATGGATGTCTTCTAATAGGTGATAACATACAAAGAAGAGTCAACCAATGAATTGATCAACATTGGGTTAAGTAAGGGTTGTGAGTATATGTTAAAGTATCAATGTTTAATTGAATAATTTGTAACTATATATGTTGCTTAAATTACCTTGTTTTATAATTAATGGAACAATAAGAAACTTGTATATTAATTATATCGAATATGTTTTGTCATGGGAAATTAAATATGCAAGAAACTAAGTATGGAGAGTAGCCAACATAAGAGATTTTGATACACGGCATGTGGCATGGATTCGAAAGCATGTGTATTGTTTATGAGTCACTCATTTATATGGTATACTTTTTTATTTACGCAATTATGTATATTCTACTATATATAAAAATGTAAATTAACTTATTACACTTTATTTCTATTTTTGTACATGGAACATGAATAGGAGAAACATAAAAAATAATTTGATGAAGAAAACAGTATGTTAAATAACCAAAGTAGAATATTTCCTACAAGTGATGAAGAAATGAGGCATGCATGTGGCTTGAGCGATGACAATAGTTCAAGTGATGAATTCCAATCAATATAATTGAATGTTACTACAAGTTGCATATTTTGGAATATTTGTCTGTAAAAATCAGGGATTTTGTTTAATGTACTCGGCATAATGTCCCAATTGCATGAGGAAATGTTACCAATAAGTGTAACAACTACATATTGGTTTCATTTTGGTTATTGTGGACCTTTACATTATCCCATTTTGTATGATGATGTGTCTCTTATTCATATATTATAAAATCGGTTTCTTATTTTATTGCATTGTTGAATGTTGTAAAATGTTGTATTGTTGATTAATTAATATATAGATTATTTACATTGTTACAAACAATAGAGGTGTAATTCATTGGATAACACATTAATGCAATCATTATATCAAAATGCAATAAAAATAATATAAAAACAATTTTATTATTAAAAATATTTGATTTTGAGATTATTAATAGAAAATTTGTAAAATGACAATTAATTAAAATATATACAATCGTTGCATAGTATTATTTTGAACTCGCTAAACAACGTGTTCCATAAAATAGACAACAATTCATTCTTTATCAATACGCTCTGGTGCCCATTAATTAAAGAGAAGCATCGATGCTAACAATTGTGAAAAAACACAGATACTTTAAGCAACAAAACTTACGATTGATTATATCTATTACTTTGAGAGACATAACATACAACTAGTCACACTGGTGCTTTACATATAATATATGACCTATTTCTTTAAATATAATATATACATTGGTGCTTAGTAAAAAAAATGGCATCGACATCTCACCTCAATTTATGGAAATTTCACTATCCTTCCATGCACATGGTAGAAGAAGCACCAGTGCGGCCATCTATAAGAGCATTCATGCATAATATTTTGTTTTTGTAAGTTACAGAACTATTCTATTAAAAATACAGTATTAATACAAGTAAAAAATCAACGATGAGTTGTGGGATGATCAAACCGAGAAGTTGACAGAAGACACCTAGAAATTGAGGCATACCCAAGCTAGGAAACCAGGATAATAAAGCTTGACAAACATCTCTGCCCTTTGAATGGAAACCATGCTCACAAAAAGTAGTTAAAGTATTTAACAATGTAATTACTGTCGTGAAAACAAAGACTAAACTAAACTGTAAAACCTGAAAAAAACAAGAGCTTGGGAATTAATCAAGATTTCCATGAACACTTGGAGGGCCATCCACAGGGGTTTCTTCCACAATGGGGCAGCCATCGAAATCATTGTCACTAGAAGAGATGGTGATGTCTGAGCTCTCTTCTTTGATTGGTAGACCTGTGCTTTTGATGGAGGGAGTTGTCTGTGAGCTCTACTTTCCCTGTTGAGCCACTACTGAATGCTTACCTTTGTTCTCTGGTGGAGTCGAGTTGTTGGGGTGGGCCTTTGGAGGAGGAGAGAAGGCTCTGGGGGAGTGAGGCGACTTGGAAGGGCTAGGGACAAACACACCCGAGAGGCTGAGGAGGGAGCGTGCAAGGAGATTTTTCATAACCAAGTAGTTTTTGTGATGCCTGGGGGTGTGCTGAGTGGTCGGGAAAGAGACATTTGATTCCTCATCCCAATCATCTAACAAATGCCAATGATAATTTGGAATTGTGTTTTCATAACCCTCCTGGTTAACCATGATGGGTGGAGGATTTGCTATGGATGCACGACCTCCACGACCACCTCTTCCTAGGCTAGGGGTAGCGCACCTTCGAGGAGGAATTGGCAAGATTCGAAGTCTTATGTACACGAGAAGGAGGGTGAGCCACAACCACATGTGGATAGCAGATTCACCACTAATTGTGGTGGCAAGTAGGAGCCAGTCGAGGGGGTCTTCCTTGGCACAACGAACTTTGAGGAGCAGAGTCACGAACCTGAGTTTGAGCTGATGAGGGTCATAATGAAAGTTTCCAGAATGATAATGACATATGTCTTGGGTGCTCAATTCCCACATCCTTTCCATGCGCACAATCTAAGCCATCGTACTTTGTCTCTGCAAGATTGAAGCTGGAGAGGGAAGTGAAGTTAATTCCCAATGCCCTGAGGTAAGCAGGGAATTAATGCACATGAGGGGAGGGAGAGATGGAGCCCCCATGTCCATGGAATAACACACTGGATATGCTCATGGTGGTCATGACTCGCTAGCTGGAGCATGGGGATACCCACATCCAGGTTTGGAGCGAACTTGAGAGCGATTTTGATACAATCTCTCATGACAGAGTGATTGGGAAGCTCATCCAAGGCATAGTCCTAATGATCATAGTTATCCATGATTCTTTCATTCAAAATGTTGTCCACCAAGGAGTTGGCATTTTAACGGACATGGTGGAAATAAATAGAGTCCCTAGAATCCAGAAGTTGAGCCAAATGATGTAGCCCTTGGTCTAGTCTCCATCTGGGAGAATTTTTTTCTCTTTGAGATCTATTTTGTAGAAAAATTTCCATGGAGATGATGAGTTGAGAGTCACCTTCAACCATAAGAGGGAAGATAGATATTTTTTGGGCTATTTGGAGACCTTAGAAAAGACTTGAGAGTTTTGTTTCATTGTTGTTGTCATATCCTATGGCCCCATAGAAGAATCGAAGAAATGAACCAGAGTTGTCTCTGAAAACACCTCCAAAACTAGCAAGGCCAGGATTACCTTTGAGGGCTCCATCGAAATTGAGTTTGAAGAAACTATGGGGAGGGAGGCACCAGTAATCCAAACTAGAGGGAGACCTCATGTGGGAATTTGGAGTTGGAGGAGAGCCCACGTGGGGGTTAGGGTTGATTTCACATAGCTGTAGTATTTTTTCCTCATTTGGCGGAGCTTTAAATTCTTGGTCAGACCAGGGGTGGAGATGAATCATTTCCAAAAGTTTTTTTCGGCAAGTTTCCTAGAGGATGCCTTTAGAGGATGATTTGTATTCTAATATTATTTGATTTTTCTCTTTACAAATGTTCCATAAAATGAAGCTTGTGATCAGTTTCCAGAGACGATTGAGTATAGGGTTTTAAGGATTATCGGCCCAAGTTTTTAGAGATTGGGTTACATTACCATGGACTTGGTCATATCTTCTACAAAGAATCGCTACATTGTCCTGTAAATGATTTGAGGTGGGTAAGTTTTCAAGGATTTTATATATGTATTCCTCATAGTTTATACAGAGGGAACGACGAGAAGGTTCGGAAAATCCCCTTTTAATAATTCTTTGCCAATTTAAGATGTACCTGTGTTGAACTAGCTAGAGGAAGATTGATATCTTGGGCCAAGTTCTAAGAGACCAAAGTTTGGACCAGAAAGGATATAATGGATCTAACCGAGGGGAATTAGAAGTTGGTAGGCTTCTTTGACTGTAAATACACCTTTTGGTTAACACCCCCATCTGAGCCTATCAGGGTCCTAGGAGATGCAAATTTTTTGTTTATGCACATCTTGTTCGATGATTGTTCTAGTTTATGTTGGTAGATGAAGTAGTTGGCCTTGAAGAGGTTGTCATTTCCTAAAATTTTGTTGATTTGTTTTTTCCAGAAATCCTTGAGCTTTATACTTCCTTGTGTCGGAAGATTGTACTATCTTTCAAGACTAGGGAGTTGTTTCCAAGAATCTGTCCAGAAGTTGGCATGGGTTTCGTCCCTGATTTCCCAAAAGTTGTGTTGTTGAATGAGATGACAATGGAGTTTTGTTGATTTCCAAATGAGAGAGCCTTGAGAATTTGAAGTGAAATGGATCAGGTTATGGAGATCTCAGTTTCGTGCTTATTTTTTGTGCCAGCGATCCATAAGATTTATATGAGCACCGATTTTGCATTAAAAAACAACACGTACCAGTGTGTAGAATAAAAATAAAGCATTGGTGTTTCATATAACATAAAATATAATACTGATGCATAATAATTCTAAGAGAATTAGTTTTTTGTGATTGTGTGTGTGTGTGTGCATCGGTGCATGTTACTTAAAAAAAACCAAGTGGATGTTGCTTAAGAATCCATTGGTGTGTGTGCATTCAAATGCACAGGTGCATTATTTACCAATAAAAGAATTGATAGAATAACCTCTACTACAACCTATTCCCACCCAATTTTTTTTAATTATATTGAACACTCATTAAAACCTTCTCTTGGAATAAAAGAGGTTGTAGTGGATATATTTTTAAATATTTTTCCAAATCTTGTAACACTAAAAACCTCCGCAAAATCCTCCACTATAATGTGTTATCCTTGTATTGAATGACCCCCTCACACCTACCATCCCACGATTCTTCCTTGATGCACCATGGAACAAGATAAAATTAGCATTATTATCATCTTTCGAATTCTAAAAATATTCTTGATTCATGTGAAGTTTCCATCTTGATCTTGATGAGACTAAACTCCCCATAGACCTAGTAGGTTGATCTTTGATTTTAAATTGATCTAGCTAGAGTTATCCATATGATTCCAACCCTTTTTGAAAGATAAGGTGAAATCATTTAATGGTGATGCATTTTTCTAGCAAGGAAATATATTTATTTTCTACAAGCTTAGGCTTGATTGATTATTGTTGGAAGATTGCTCCATTTCTTGCCAACCAAATTTTCTAGTAGATATATTTTTGGAGGGAAATCCACATGCACTTAAATAGATGTTTACTTTTTAGAGACCCATGGTACATATATTCTAATTTTCCTAATATGATATTCCAAGAATATATATTCTCATATAGATATTTGTAATACCCTGATTTTGAGTCCCCAAAGTAAATAAGGTATTTTATGAAAGGCCAAAATGCCCAAATGATTAAAAGAGGACAGTCTGCCTAGGAAATGTAACACTTGATCATTATTAATAATAAAATACATCATTGGGTGTTAGACAGACTAGGACAATAGTTATAGGGGGATATGATTCCATGATATGGGGACTTAAGGGGCTAAGTTATATTTACCCATAATAGATTTAATTGAGAGAAGTGGTTACATGAGCTTCTTGGGGAAGACCATGTGATTCTTGATTTCCTAATAAATATATAAACCCATATTTGGGTTTTTGTGGGGTTGCATACACACACACATTATTCATTATTCTCACTCTCTCCATTCACTCCTTGTTCATTCATTTTTCCCATTCATTATGATATTGGCTTGGGGGGGTAGGAGGAAAACGAGCCATTGTTTTTTGGCTATAGAAATGATTAGTGTATTATAGACATGAATTAATGTCTGCATGTATGAGATGCTTTGGTATGCACTGAATTTTATTCATAGTTATGATTCTTGAGAGTCCCAACATGGAAAATTTGGACCAGATGCACTGGATCCCTAGAGAGAAGTGGACCTCCTAAGGGATTGTGTGGCAATGAATGGGATTCATTGTCTTTGGGTGGTGTAGGATGGGGATAAGATGGTTGGTGTACTTTGGATTGTTGTCTGTGATAAAATGTGAGATATTAAGTACCAACTGGTTTGGGGAAGGTGAGTGTCGCCCTGGAACCAGTCCTTGTGGATACATATGCCCGACTTATGGGTGACCTACTCTTGAGATTTGGAACAACAACATTTATGGTTGGGTGGAAATTCCTTGGTCTGCATCAAGTTGGTGACTGAAATTGTTTAAGATAAGTTCTCTTTGTCATGGTTTTATCTGTTGCGTATTTATTTATGTTGTGTATTATTTATTATCATTGAGAGATGATGTTTATGCTATGCCTATTTGCTAGTTATCATTGTGCATAACATGTTAATAACTAGTTACAATTAGCATGAATATTAACGAATGCATGTGTACATTTAGTGCTTCTTTATGTAATTAATGGATATTAGAAATGAAAAATAGCTTAAGAGGGAAACATTAGAGTTACCTAGGAGGTGGGTATGGTTCATATCAAAGTATAAAGCAAAGAATTTTGGGTTTTTTGACCTGGATTTGTTACAAACTGGTATCATAGATATAGATTTACAAAATTGGGCCTTGAAGGGGCCTACTCTATAAATTCTTTTATTACTCATGAATTAATTAATGGCTATCAGATAACGTTGAGGTGTAACAATGTTGATATCACCATGGAAATGGTACTCGGGCGATCCATCATGGCTCTATATTTGTAGTTATCCCTTCCCTTCATGATATGAACTTATGACTCGAAAGTATGCCTAGAAATAAACCAATGTACAACAATCGTTGATCGAGATTCCTAGTGGGTTATCTACCATTGATCGTGGACTACGCAAATCTTATCCCACATGTATGAGGGGAAAGGTGGATGACTAGTTTATAATCAAAGGCCAAACCTTTGTGACATGTGAGAGAAGCACATAGAGTCACGCAACATTACAGAGATGCACCTTGTGTAATTTTAATCACCACATTAGACGCCCTATCAATATGTACAATCAATGCCCCATAATCCTTTGTACTTTACCATATGTCATTATGTGATAGGATCTCATTGCCACATGTTAGTAGATGATTGTGCTAGGTGGGATGGTGGGGACCTGTTGGTATTAGGCCTTTGGATGGTCTTTGTTAATTGATGACTGTTGAATTTGAGGGTGGACATATCTACACCATTGATCGTAGGGAATTTCCATCAGAACGTCTGAGTACAAGGTTGCATGGAGACCAATAATGAGGGGTTACAATAGTTATTGATCCATTGGAGAGTGGCTTTAGAGAGTTATGGACTATTGGATCCATTTTGGATAGTTTGATCAGAGTCCGAGGACTGGAGTAACCTTAAATGCCCGAAGTGGAGGCACTCTGATGGGATGGACTCAGAGAGAAAGGGATGACTGTTGATATATAGAGAAATATTCCAATGATATTAGTGATAGATATAGTGTGGTTTGAGCAGGAGGAGAGAGAACGGTGATATCATGGTGATGTGGTGTGACATCTTGACAGACAAGGTGACAAGGATTCCAGCATGGAAATCCATGTACTCGAAGGATGACACATGTCTACAGCTGGTTGTTTTATGGGACAAGAGTGGTCCTAGTTGGGCATGGAGGCCCTTAGGCCTTCGCTTTAAATATTATCCCTCAAATATACCAGCTGAGAGAATATTAGTCGTTCATCGCAAGGGTCCTAATTAGAGTGAGTTGTAGTCCTATAGGGAGATGCACTCCGATGGGAGGAACTCCAAGAGAGATCCATAGTTGTCGATATCATTCAGGGTAACCTAGGTCTATGGATCCAAGCGATTAGGATCTAGTGGGAGGAACTCTAAGGAACAATTTACACCATTGATTGGTGATTGGTTGTGAGGTAACAATAGTTGTCAATTTTGCATGGGTACGACATGGCTGAGTAAGAAGAGTTAAAGGGATGGACCTTAACTACTGAGAAATTCTGAACTCCTAGTGAATCCTGACCATTGGAGGACCGTTATATATTTTAGAGGATGTCATCAGAACATGTCTTTCATAGTGGGAAGTGAAAGGAGGAGTGGATGTACTCCGACAGAAAAGACTCTGACGACAAGGAAAGACTCTGAAGTATTCTGAACTATTTATTGGGGGACCGATGGACCAGGTGGTAGGTGCCACGTCAATTCCACCTCATATGGCACAAGTGAATGAGATCCACATGGATTCAACCTGACAATAAAGTGGAGATTAATAAGAAATTTCATAAGGCCATAAATTTTTACCCTAAGCTCAAAATTAAACAAGAAAATAGTCATTGGAAATATCTCAAAGAGAGGAATCCAATTGTGCACCCCAAAAAATGTTTTGAGCAGTAGAATTCACATCCAATTCAAAATACTATGACTGGTGGACTTAAGGAAAAATTAAAAAGAGAAAATCTATATATAAATTATTTTACAACCCTTTCTAGAAATGTTTATACATGATCATGCTTTCATTTTGGCTAATATATATTATGTCACATGAACACTTTTTTTTGCAGAATTAAGGGATATAAACAAGATAATAATTCATATATGGGAAATGGAGGAAGGATAAGGAGCCTTCAGTCATGATAAATAATCCCAAGGTCAAAAAATCAGTGTGGGTAATCCAGAGACATAATCAAATGGGCAGAATAATAGAGGGGAACAAGAAACATTAATTGAGACCGTGAGAAGCATGAAAATAGAAGTGCAGAGTTATAAAGAAAATAATGAGAGGTTGATGAAATAACAAAACCAAATAAATTCTCAAGTGATGCAAATCCTAAATCAGTTCCATAGGTAAGAAAAGAAGGTATCGGGATCAAGACATGAGGAAGGAGGAAGGCAACATGAAAGAAGGGATAACTATAGAGTATCTAGTTATTCAAGAAGTTCTAGTAGAACTCATAGGCAAAACTCACCTCCTCACTCAAAAAGGAAATTTTATGCATCTGAAGACTCCATAAAAAATCCATAGGTATCTCGTGTTAGGCACTAATGAAGGAGACATGAATTGGATAGCTTGCAAGTAGATTTGAGGAAGTTGAGGTCACCATCCTTTGATGGTGAAAGAGAAAAACAAGATGATGTTGAAGCTTGGTTGTTGGGAATCAAGAAGTATTTTCAATTGCACAATTATTCACCTATTATTAAAGAAAGAATTTTCACATACCATTTGCATGGAAACTATGTTGTGTGGTGGGATCGAATGAAACAAGTGGAACACATTAATGAGAGCTAGATCACTTGGAAACAATTCAAGATATATTTTCAGAAGGATTACCTTTCAGATCAATTCTATGAAAAGAAAATGCAGGAGTTATTTGAAATCATATTAGGAAGCATGACCATGACAGAGTATGAAAATAAGTTCTTGGGACTGTTAAAGTATGTGGGGTTTATCAAGGATGACAAGGTGAGGATACAAAGGTTTTTTAGTGGACTTCCATCCTTTTATAAGGATAATATTTAATGTGATGAACCTATAATTTTGACAGAAATATCCATTAAGAAGGATAAGTACATGTATGAACAAGGAAAGGGTAGACAATCTTTGCAAAAATTTTGGAACGATAAGAAGAAAGAAATATATGATCAGAGGAAGAAGGGATTCGAACTTCCTTTCAATAGAAACAACTCGAATACAAATCAACAAGATCATCCTGCTAAGGATGATGTCAAGAAGGAGGACTCCTTGGAAGAAAGAGGAAGGCCACGAATCCAAAGTTGGGGATGAAAAGGATATCACTTATACAAGGATTGTCCTCGTAGAAAAGACAAAATGAATACCATGCACAACATCCAAGAGGCTACAAAAGTACAAGACATGGGAAGGATATATGCATCCCTAGAATATCTACAAGTAGAGTACCAATCCAATATTAAGATTAAGGTGGAAGGTAATATCATTAATCAATGTTTTTCTATATTAATTGATTCAGGAGCAAGTCATTGTTACATTGATCCTAAAATAGTGGATAGATTACATTTGGAAAAAATTAAGCTTGAGAAATCAAGTCAGGTTCAACTAGCCATTGTAACCAAAAGAAGGATCAATGAGTCTATTAGAAGTTGCCTAATAAATCTGAATGGAGTAAGTGTAGTTGTTGATATGAATTTCATTCCATTATGATATTATGATATCCTAATTGGAATGGACTTGATGGACAAGAATCATGTTGTCCTATATTGTCATGACAAGACATTTACATGTCTTGATGAAGAAGGCAAATAGAGAATTTTGAAAGAAATTCCAAGATCCATTTATATAAGGGAGATTTAATCCTTACATATAAAAAAAAAAATAAGAAGGGATTCCAACTGTACGTATCTTATTTGGAAAAAAACAAAAAATACAAAAGGGCCAAGACTTGAAGACTTTTCAGTATTGTATGAATTTGAGGATGTATTTCAAGAAACACAAGGATAAGCACATAATTCTCTATTGATTTAGTACCAAGTGTTTCCTCAATATCAAAGACACCTTACACATTGAGTACACTTGAATTAAAAGAATTACAAATGCATCTAGAAGAATTGATGAAGAAAGGGTACATACTCCCAAGTGTTTCACCTTGAGGAGTACTAGTACTCTTTGTCAAAAAGAAGGATGGTGTTAGCACTAGAAGTCACACCTAGACTGTTGTAGATGTAATCCTAATACCAATCATAATGTGAATAATAATGTTTTAAAGAGTGGAAAATGGATGTAAAACTCAGTTTAAAATGTCAATCACAAGTCCTTCCATGAAATACATACCAGCAAGCAAGGATTTGAATAGCTTCAAATCATTGTTTAAGAAATATAAATGAGAGATGGAAGACTTAGAAAGAGAAGTGAAATATGCATATAAGTTTTACATCGGGTATTTCTGGAACACATATGAAAGAAAACTCATTTGAATAAGAACTTCTTAATCCAAAGAGAAAAGAACTATGATAAATTTGTATACAACACCATAATAAATCATTTACTGCAATAAAGAAACAACAATATGATGAATCCTTCACTAGAGACTGATATCAAAGTGAGACGGAAAAAGATGACAACAGGATAAATATTGATTTCCACCATTAAAAGTTTCTTGAATCTGGTTCATACATCAGGAAAACTATGTTACATTAAAATACTAAAGATAAGAGTGTTATGTTCAATCACTCGAACCTCTTCTCCTATTAGAATGCATCTTAAATAACCAATATCATCAAAAGAAAGATTTAAAATTTGCCCCTTAACTTCCTCATAATATTCCATGCCTAAGGGAAGCTTGGAAACATATGTACAACAAGAAAATAACAAACTACTATTTTGAAGGAAGATGTTGGCAACATATAGAACAAGTCCTCAACAACTGATGATGCTTCTTTTATGCTTGCAGCTCCTTGAGGCAGTTGGCCTTCTGATGTGAAATTGATCCTTTGAATTTGGGTACGAGATCCCGCTGACACATGGCAATCTCCCTCGCCTCCAAATATTCATAACCATGAGTTCACAGCGCAGCGCTACAAACTATCCTAAAACACCCAGTTCACAGCGCCAATGAGTCCAGGTGCTGCGAACTTTCCTATAGGAGCATGTTCCTTTTGCAAAAATATTCAGATCTCTAAACATTGTACTAGAGGTAGTATAAATATTCCAAATATGCTACAAACTTATTATCACTTCATATATCCTTGGAGAAGACACAAAAAGATGCTAAGTTTAGCTCAAAATTCAAAACCATCACTTAGTGTTGTAACTGCATGCAAAACCAAAAACCTTGACAAAAATGATGTTGGTATAGAATATAATCTTGTATTTATCTTTTTTTTCTGGTACTCTTTCTAGTAGCCACCTTAGCCAACATATTTAAGTTCTTCTTTTCCACTTCTTCTCTGAAATGTTGTAACTCTACTTTTAATTTTCGGATTTCAGGTTGGCAAGCTCTATTCTGCCCATATACATTCTTAAGTTGCCTGTGAAGGGGAAAAAAAATATTATCGAGGAACCTTGATTTATAAATTGTTTCCTCATACATATCTAACATCTCCTTTATCATTATTCCAGAATCCAAATATTCCTTTTTGAACTTGTCATTTTCAGCTCTTGCTTCCTTGAGCTGCCTCCTAAGCCTTTTTAAGGTAGGGTTACTTTCATGATGAGGAGTGATGATATCAATAACATCTATGGGATGCTTAGAAGAATAATATTTGTCTTTTTGCTGAGTTGAAGTCTCTGTTGTACCATCCTTCATGGGAACATGTTGTTTTTTTGCTGACCTAGTAAAAGGTCTTCTAGGTTTGACTTTTTCTGCAGCCACTGGTGGGGAAAAAACAAGTTTGTTTCCTTTCAAGATCCTTGATTTGCTTGAAGGAATATCCATGTGAGTAGGTTCTGACACAGGTGAAACTTATTTTTCAGGGTGTTGTGAAGGATCACCTTTTTCTTCTTCATCAGTAGCCTAGAAATATGTATCACTCCTAGTCACCCACTTATTCTTGCTTGAATCTGAATGCACAGTCCTCTCAGCAGGGGTAGGTGTTTGTATTTTGGACTGTGGTGTAGGAGAAATATCTAACTGAAAATGTGATGTAGTTAGGAAATTTTCCCAGTCAGTGTTAGTCTTCTTTAACACTTCCATTACTAACATCTTGATTAGACCAGAGTGAAAAACACCGGTGTCTACCTTCTTGGACTTAGACTAGACTCTATTTGACATCTTGCCAATACTTTTGAAAAGGTAGAATGGAAGGTTCATGGATTATTTCCCAGTGAAGTGTAATAATATCCTAATGTGGTATTGGTATACCATATTGAACCTTCCATCACATGTGAAGTACCTTTGGATGACCCTGAGCATCTTGTCAAAACATTCCAGCATGTGACTGATGGGCACTTCTTTAGATAGGTTGTCTCCTTGATATTCATGTTTAAATAATTCTTTGGAGAAAGAAGAGTTTAATGACATGGATTTAAACCACTTCTCACCACTGTCATGTATCTATGTAGCTACAAATATATAATGCTCAGAGACTTCAAACTCCAACATCCCCACCTTAGTCTTTGTCCCATTAAAATTAAGTGAAAACTCCTTGGCCACTTCAGGATGTCCTCTCTGCATTTTTTGACAAAAAATAAGACAACCTACCCTCTGGAAAGCCTCCTTGAACAATGGTTCAGAGTTGATGAGTTGCATGTCATAATTTATCCCCCCTTATGAGTCTTCCTGCCTTATTGACTGCCCATAATTATTGTATTGAAAAACACTTTGTGTAGCCTCTTATGATAGTTGTTATGTGAAATATAAAGTAAAACAAGTATTTTAGGTTTTGATAACAAAGTTGTTATACCTAGAGTTCACCTCTCTAAAAAACTATGCAAAGAAATGGTTTAAAGAGAAGCAAATTGCAAGTAGGAATGATAAGAGGGACATCAATTCAGTATTGAGTAAAAATGCAGACAAGCAAAAGATACAACTTTGTGTAAATAGAGGGTTTGCAGTGCTAATCATCGGTTTGTAGCACCAGTGTGCAGTGCAATTTAACTAGATCTTATGAAGGAATGACAATACTTTTCATGTCTAAGAGGGAACCTATAAAAACTTGTTAAAACCTGGGACTTAGAATGATTTCAAAATTGACAAGGGTTTCATCAATCAAAATACAAAGGGTTCGTAGTGCCAGACTGTAGCGTGCAATTTGTGGTGTAGGGTTAAAACAGACAGTTCGCAGCGCAGAATTATCAGTGGGAAATATAATTTGTTTGAAAAAGGGAACTATAGGATGAACCTGAGATAAAAATATTGACCAATGAGCAAGGTTTAGAACACCAGAACATAGGGTTTGAGAGTTAGCAGTGCATGAACATTAACAGTTTGCAGCGCCAACAACACATAACAATTGTACATCCTCAATCAATGTTTAAGAAGCATGAAAATCATCAAGGGGTACCTGGTATGTATTCATTTAGGTTAGTTATTTGTGAACCTAAGATGGACTTATAGGGAATCATCCAATATTGAACAATATTCTACAGCTAGTTCGCAGTGCCAATTTTCAAATTCCAGTAGCGCGCTTCAAGAAAACTGTAAGATTTTTTTCCTTGACATAATATTTGAAAATCATACTGAATGAAAGTGATGAAGAAAATGAAATCCCCTGCATGTTTCCAAAGTGAAATGATGAGAGATTAGTGCAATGAGGTACTTCTTAGTACATTGTTAACTTTTAGGTGAGTTGGCAGCAAATAGATCTGACCTTTGACTTGACCTCTAAATAGGTGTAAAATGACATAATGGAAACTTGTGTACACCTTTGAGACAAGACATATCATGATGATGATGTTTATACCAAGAGTGTGACCCATCTGGACCCTTATTCTCATCATTATGATAAATAATACCATGACACTAAGGCTTTAAACCAAGACTAAAACAATACTATGCTTATGGAAAAATCAAAGAATTGAGTTATGACATGAAATATAAATCAAATCCTAAGACTTAAAAACCATATGACTCAAAACAAGACAAAACCAAAGTTTTTTGACCCCTACACATCCTATGTCCTAAAATATGGAACATTGAGGTTGTGTATTAACTTTAGACAGTTGAATAAAGCCAATATGAATAACAAATACCCTCTACATAGAATTTATGGCCTCTTTGATCAGCTAAGAGGAGAAAATATATTTTCAAATATAGACTTAAGATATGGATACCATCAAGTAAGAATCAAGGAAGAAGACATCAGTAAGATATAATTCAAAACCAGATACATACATTATGAATTTGTAGTGGTGCCTTTTGGACGGACCAATGCACTAGCAGTCTTTATGTGCTTAATGAATGGAATATTCAAAATTTATTTAGACAAGTTTGTCATTGTGTTCTTGGATGGAATACTTATTTATTCTAAGTCCAATGAAGAACATGAACATTACTTTAGGTTGGTTTTGTAAGTACTGAGGGAACAACAATTGTATTCCAATATTAGTAAGTTTTATTTTTACCAAGAGAAAATAGATTACTTTGAACACATTATTTCATAACAAGGCATAGAAATGGATCTAGAGAAGATAAAATCCATTAGAGGATAGCCAAAACCAATTAATGTTTCAGAAAACAGATATTTTATGGGATTGTCTAGATAGTACATGAGGTTTCTAAAAGGGTTCTCTAAGATTTATCATCCCATTACTTCTTTACAAAATAAGGGAATAAAATTTGAATGGATAACAGAGCGTGAAGAAAATTTTAATTTGCTGGAGGAATTATTTACTGGTTCACCTTTTTCAAATATTGTTGTCCCAAATGAGAATTTTTTGGTTTGTACAGATGCATGCAAAGAAGGACTTGGTGGATTTCTCACTCAAAATGGAAATGCCATCATTTATGAGTCCAAAAATATTCAAGAACATGAGAGAAACTATTCCATACATGAATTGGAGCTTGCTTCCATAGATAATGCATTGAATATGTGGAGGTATTATTTAATGGGGAAGAAATTTGAATTAAGAACATACCATAGTGGCCTGAATTATATTTTTGAACAACCAACTTTGAATGTCAGGCATAAAAGATGCCTGGTGAAGGATTAGATCATGTCACTAAGAGGGGGGGTTGAATCAGTGACACAATAATTTGATCAATTTATATTTTGTTAATGCAAAAAAAATTTAACACAATATTTTATCGTGGAACCCAATTGGGAAAACCAAAAAAAAAATTCTATTAACTGCAAAATTATGTTTTACAAGTTACAATAGAAGGAATAAGTTCTTCCTCTTTATATCAACACCAACTGATGAGGATGCACCCACGCCCATGTTCACCAGCTCCAACTAGTAGGAGGTTATAACCCCCTATTTAGTCAACTACAACTGACAAGGAAGCACCTACCCCCTTGAAATGTCCAACCTTCCCTTGCACCTCCCAACCACCCTTATTTTATTAATCTGGAAATAGGATATGCATTCCAATAATGGTCTTCTATATCAAACATTGGACATCATTATTGTTTCTCTGTATCTTTCTATATTTTGATCTACAATGTCTCTACTACAGTCACACTTCTCATTCACATCTCAGTCATACTTATAAGTCTTTAAAATATTCAACACAACTCTTCACAACCATCACGCCTCTTCATCTAAATGACCATTCATTATTGTTAACACGGTTATTAGTCAATTTTTAATAAACATAACACAGTTATCATTATTCTTTGATTTAGTTCCATCTTTTAATGCATGAATGATTTAACTAATATTCAATCTAACCGTGTCTATTTTTGTTATCGTGTAGCTTACTGTTCTTTGTGTTACTGCAGGGTTTTATTAATTTTGGAGATCATATGACAACATGTACACCATTTAGCAGGTATGGTGAGGTTTTTATAGCCTCTGCTATCTTCTTCGTGTGATCCATGTTCGCAATGATCTCTTTCATTTTACCAAATCATGATAGTTTTAATTCTTTGGTGTTGTGCAGGGTTTTAACTATTTTTGGCGAACATCCACAATTGGCAGTATGCCAAATCTCCGATAGAAATAACACTCTTCAATATTCAAATGTTTATTTATTTGGTAGTGTTCTTGGTGATCCTCCATACTTGGTGACCCTCCAGACTTGGTGGTTTCATTGTCAGTTTCCACCAACCAAAACTACACTTAAGCCCATAGTCACCCATATGACCAACATGCAATGTATATATATATAAAAAAAAAAAATCCAGCGAATGTTTGTGATCCTTCGTCATCAGATCGACAATTATTGTCGCTTTGACCAAAAGGTAGGGGGGCTAACAGGTAGTCCTGGGCTCCATAATGATGATCTTCGAGGGAAGTCCAAGCACCTAGAGCCCCCGCCATACCTCTGCACTACGTGTCAAATAAGCATAGAGAGAGTGGTGTATATAAATCCATATAAAAAAAAATTCACTTTCAATGTGGGATAATTCCCATCAAGTGAGTTAATCAGCATTGTCGATCACTTGATCGAACATTTGCTGAGTCTTCTTTAGCTTTCTGATCATAATATTTTTCAGACATATCTGAAAAAGTTGTTGTACTTCTTTTAACATATACTTCAAGATCAATGAGATATGGCCCAAGCTTGTTTGCCAAAGAAGAAATATGTCCCTTTGCATGCTCATCGAGATAGTCCACATCAAGCTCTCCATCATCATCAACATTTCCAAACATAAATATGAGCATTCGGTTTTCTCCAATGTCATCCTCATAATATTCCTCATCTTCCTCTCCTTTATCCTCAAACGAAATTGCACTTGTCTTGTTCCTCATAAAAAGGTGTCATTCCATAAGTCATCCGATATCGATCAAGTTCATCATTTACATGAGCTAGAAAAGCCTCAATCCACCTTAGTCTTTCCATCAATCCTGTTAGGCATACTTTTTTAGTTTCATATAAATTGGGATTCAATTTAAGCCCATGATAATGATAGTATGCTTTCGGTGGTGTATGAGGGAAATTAGATGGAAGATAAATATAAAATAAGAAAAGGCCATCTTGATATGGAGACCCACTGGCTCTAAGAATCACAACCCTGATAAAATCCATACAATCCTCATAGACTCGCACATAAATCATGTTAGGTACAAATTTTCAAGGATACTCCACTCTTGCTAAACTTTCTTTGACCACTTTCTATCATAGAACTATGAGTTGTTTCATTCAAAAAGTAATGGTCCAGAGGGTCTTTGACACTGTCAAAGTGTTTGAACTGGTCATATTTTCCAGAAACAAACAAGTTATGCATTTGATCTGAATTTAATTTCATACAAGTAGGCATATTGCTTGTTGAATACTCTCTTGTGGAAGCTTGCACTTTGTCTTGGAAAATTTGAACATCTTCCTCATTTATGTGGCCACTACATTCTACCATGATCTTAGAATATGTCACCTCTTATGCTATAGGCATGCAGTCAAACCATCTTCAATATGTTCCAATTGATGACACTTGGAATCTCTTGTAAGTTGTTTGAATTCAACATTGCTCATCTCAGACCCATCAGTGTTTTGTTCAAGTCCATTCTGTAAAGAAGTTTTCTTCTGAGAACTTGCATCCATAGTATTTGATAATCTCTTAGAACCTCGAAATCTAAGTATACCAGTGGCAAGTCTAGAAACAAATCCAAATGTTGCTCGAGGTATTGACATGCCACCATTGCTACATTCATTCAAGTTTATTGTCTAATTACACTCACACTCTTCTACACTGTAATCTTGTGGATGGTGTGATTTGACAGGTTCAACATATTTTTATTTTTCCATGAATACCATAAAAGTATCTCTTCTTGTTGACACTATTATTGACAGGGCTTGTTGCACTAGGAACTGATATATCCTCTGAACTTTGGATCTTGCCATCACATTCCATGTAGTTACAAAGTTCCTTATAACCATCACACATACATAATGCACATTGTTATTTGTCAATGCCAACCAACAACAATGTCTCTCATCTATTTGACATCAGTGCCAATGCCATCAATGGCAACCTGTATTGCCATATTGTCAAAACCTAGAATTTTAAAGTAAATACGAATTTGAGATCAAGCATATCAAGGGGAAAGAAAACAAAGTTGTCGATGCACTCAACAAGAGAGTGCATCTCATGCATTCTACAACCATTAGCATGCACTAGTCATATTTAAAACGAAGAATTTTAAATGCTATTGTTACAGATCAAGATTACCTAAAGGTGAAGGAAAGTTTAAATCAAGAGAATGTACAACAAAATGGACTCTTGGGGAATGTTCAAGAGGATGGATTTATTATGCACAAAAATAGAATTTATATTGTTGGTTCCAGAGAACTTAGGAATTTGGTATTAAAGGAAATGCATAATGTTCCATTTTCTAGACATCTCGATTACCAGAAAACAATTGTAGTGGTAAGAAGCCAATTATTTTGTCTTGGGATGAAGAAGGATATTGTTGATTTTATTTCCAGATGCATGGAATTTCAAAGATTCAAAGTTGAGAATAGACACCTAACGGGTTTGCTAAAGTCATTACCAATTTTGGAGAAGAAATGGGAAGTGGTAACCATTGATTTTATAACTAAGTTACCCATAACATCAAGGAAACATGATTCAATAATTTTAGTGATTGGTAAATTGACAAAGGATGTTCATTTTGTTCCTTTAAAAATGACTCATACAACAACTAATATTGCAAAACTTTACATGAAGGAGATTTCTAGGTTGCATGGAATGCCTAAGGAAATCGTGTCAGACAAAGATACAAAGTTTACTTTAAATTTTTTGAGGGGATTATTCAAGGTATTTGGCACAAATATGAACTTTAGCACAACATACTATCCGAAGTTAGATGGGAAGATAGAGAGAGTCAACCAGGTAATCAAAGACATGTTAAGAATGTATGTGATGGATAAGCCATCTAAGTCAGAAGATTACTTACATTCGGTGGAGTTTTCCTATAATAATGGGTATCAAGATTCCTTGAAGATGAGACCATTCAAATATTTGTATGGTAGAATATGCAATACTCCATTGAATTGGGACAAGCCAATGGAGAGAGTGGTACTTGGGCCAGAATTTCTCAAGGACATGGAAAACTGAATGGTTAGAATTAAGAAAATTTTTAAGGAAACACAAGATAGACAGAAAAGTTATGAAGATAAGAACAAGACAACTAGAGAGTTTAAAGTGGAAGAGAATTTACTTTTGAGAGTGAATCCCAAGAAAATCTCATTGAATTTGGGCAGTTGTACAAAGCTGGCAGCCAAATTTTGTGGTCCATTTGAAATATTGGATAGAATAGGGCCAGTTACATACATGCTTGCATTTCCCTCTTCCATGAATGTGCATAATGTATTTCATGTCTCTTTGCTTAAAACGTATGTAAATTATCCTAACCATGTTATTGATTGGAATTTAATTCAAGTAGAGACAGATGGAGACTTTCATGTCCAGCCAGTGTGCAGATTGGATAGAAAAGTCAAAGTGCTCCATAATCAAGTCATAAAACTGGTAAAAGTTCATTGGACCTGCTACGGTCCTGAAGATGCTACTTAGGAGCATGAAAATACCATGTGGGCAGAGTACCCATGACTTTTTGAAGAATTTTGAAATTTTTATTTTTGTTTTGTTTATGCACTGACGACATTGCCAAAATAAGGGGGAGGGGAATGTAGTACCTCGGTTTTGAGTTTCCAAAGAAAATAATGTATTTTTTTTATTTTATGGAAGGCCATAGTGCTAAAATGATTAAAAGAGGCTGGAGTGCCTAGGAAATGTAACACTTGATCATTGGTTACTAGATAGACAAGGAAACGAGTTATGGGGGGCTATGATTCCACAAGAGGGGGGATTAAGGGGAAAATTATTTTCTTACCCATAATATATTTAATTGAGAGAAGTGATTACATGAGATTCTTGGGGAAGACAATGAGATTATTGATTTACAAGTAAATATATAAGCCCATCTTTGGGTTGTTTGTGGGGTTTCATACACACACACATTCTTCATTCTACTCACTCTCTCCATTGACTCATTGCTCATTCATTTTTCCCATTCATTATGATCTTGGCTTGGGCGGGGGGGATAAAAACAAATTTCTGGAAATAAAGCCATTGTTTGTTTGTTGCAGAAACGATTGGTCTATTCCATCCATGCATTGATTCATGCATCTTTAATATGCATTGGTATGTGATTAACTTTATTCAAAGTTATGAGTCCTGAGAGTCCCAGCATGGATATTCTGGATAAAATGAACTGGAGCCCCAGAAAGAAGTGGACATCCTGAGGGACTGCGTGGCAGTGAAGGTTGTCCACTTTCTTTGGGTGGTGCAGGCTGGGGAGAAGAGGGTTGGTGTACTTTGGATTGTTTTGTGTGATAAACCATGAGAGCTTAAGTGCCAAATCATTTAGGGAAGTTGAGTGTCTCTATGGAACCCATCCTTGTGGATTCATAGCCCTAATTGAGGGGTGATCTATTGTTGAGATTTGGAGCATCAACGTCTATGGTTGGGTGGAACGTCATTGGTTTGCAGTGATGTGGTGATTGAAATTATTTAAGATGAGTGCTCTTTGTCATGGTTTTCTCTTTTTTGTATTTATTTTCGCTACGTATTATTTATTATCTCTGAGATATTATGTGTTTATGCTATGCATGTTTGTTGGTTATTTTTTTTTAAGGAATGTTATTATCTAGTTATAGTTAGCATGAATCTTGATGAATGCATGTGTACATTTCATGCTTCTTTATGCAATTAATGGATATTAGAAATGAAAAACATCCCAAGAGGGAGAAATTAGAGGTAACCATGAGGTGGGTACGATTCAAGTCAGAGTATAGAAAAAATCATTTCGGGTTTGTTGTTCTCGGTGTGTTACAATATTCAAATCCTTTGATTACTTGTTTCTAGACATGAGAGGTGAAATGATAGTCTGGAAATAAATGACGAATAGTTTCCACACTATTTAATCATCAAACACATCAGGAAGGACCTTATATCCTTCTTGTATCCAAATTGTCTCCAATTAAAAAATTTCCAAGAACCAAAGTCCAACAAAAAATAATGATTTTAGGGATACCATCTGAATCCTAGATCTTATTCCATAGGGAATATCTGGGGGTAAGAGTCACTTCTACCAACTAAGTTCCATAGCCCTCGTTTACTAAGAAGTATGGTGTTACCCATCTATGTTGATAAACTAAGGTTCACCTCTTAGGAGAACACCCTTTCAAAGATCCAAAGAGATGTTAGACAAGGGGAGAAAGTGTTAGAGGGAAAATATCAAAGTTCCAACCATTCCACCATTCATCATGAGTCCATGTGTATATATCATGGAGATTAATTTTTCCATGAGAATATACCCAAGCTTTCAAAGGATTGAGCTCTTGAATTTGGATGAAGGGATTATTTCCCATAATGATATCCCTCCACAAATCAATGTATTTCCCATTTCTAGGGACACAATATAGTTTAGGATGAATAGTTGGAATGGAGGCTTTATTAGTTTCCATATGGGGGAGCCTTCACTTGACTAAATATTTATGTCCAAACATATTTTTCTGGTTGCTAAGAAATATTTTTTGACTTATACTTTCTTCCACCAATCATATTTCCCTATTACCAGACACCATATAAGCTTGTCTCCCATTTCTAGATTGATTAGAGATAGATATTTGATGCCCATCCCCCTATGGGTCATAGGGTATCTAACTATAGACCATTTGAAAAGATGAAACCTCTTTCTATTTTTTTATCTCCCTACCATAAGAACTTCTTGATATCCTACACTATCTGTTGTTTTATATCGATAGGGAGAAAAAGAGCTAAGAATTGAAAAACTAGCGAAGCTTATAGTACCGATTTGATGAGCGAAATGAACCTTGTAGGATTCAACCAATGTGATACCCACTGAAAAAATTTAGTATTAATTTTGGATAAAACATGATGCCACATATTAGAAGAGGAGGAGAAAAAAAATGGGGATACCCAAATATTTAAAAGAATACCACTTATCTTCGTATGGGAATTGAAAAATATTAGAAAGGTAAACAAGTGTAATTTGACCCACATTCTAAGAATAAATCTATATTTTGATATGGTTAATCAAACCTCTAGATGCTTGAGTAAACAATTTTAAAAAATTATTAAATCTTCTTGCAATAATGGTAGATCCTCCTCCTAAAGGAAGTGTATCATCATAAAATTGGGAATGGTTGATTCTTTCGACACCTCTGATGGTTTGGATGCTTGGAAGATTTTCAATGTTGCACTCATTCTCTAACAACCTACTAAGTGATTCTTCCATAATTATGTATAAATGGGGGGATAAAGTGCGTCATTTCCTAAACCCTTTATTTTCCCTGGAAAAAAAAAATATCTCCGATAATCAAGAGGAGAAATGCAATGATTTTTGACACATGATGATATCCAACAAATAAAATAGGACTGAAATAAAAAAATACGAAGAATATCAAAGAGGAAGGACGGACGAACCTTATCAAAGGAATTAACCATATCAATCTTGGAAATCATACCTTTATCTCCTTTATTTATGTTGGAATGGATTGCTTCCTGGACCAGAATAACGCATTGTCTCTTTTCCATCAACAACCTTTGGTTTTCTAAGATTATTTTAGGAAATGTCTTCTTAAGGATATTTGTTATAATTTTGGTCATTATTTTATATGAAGTATTGCACAAGGATATAGGTATAAACCTAGTAAAAGAGGAAGGGTTCTCTTCTTTTTATATAGGATATAAGAAGGATGATTTTGTTGCTCTACCTATCCGAAAATATTTATGCACGTGCTAAATCATCCTGATAAGTTTGAATTTGATTGTGGTACAACATTCCCTATAAAAGAGAATATTAAAGACATCATGTCCAATATACTTATCTAGATTTAGGTCCCAAATGCCTTTTTTAATTTCCTCTTCTGACACCTTATACATTAGAGAGTTGTTTTCCTCTTGAGAAATTATGGTGGGTATATTTTCCAGCATAGAAGCTATGGATTTAAGCCCATATCCATCTTGTTCTATGTATAGATAATTGAAATCATTGAAAGAAAAATACCTAATATTGTCAAATGATTTGAGAAGTTCCCCAAAGGGGGAAGAGATCACTTTAACATTGTTTCTCCAAAGCCTGGTTCTATCCTATTTATGAAAATAATCCATTTTCCTGTCACCTACCTCCAACCATAAACGTCTTGATTCAAGTCTCCATTTCCTCTCTTCATCCCAAATGTCTTTTTGGTATTGTTGAATTATATCTTTTTATTCTAGAAATGGCACTTGTGTGGCATGTTCTTGTTCTAGTTTATCTCAAATTCTATCTAATTTCTCCTGGCTTTCTTGAATTTCTATTTCAAGAGAAATAAAGGAGTTTTTGGCCCATTCTTTAAGTGCTTTATTAGTAGTCTTTATCTTTTTCTCCGAAATATGGATAGGTGAGACAATAATTCAAGTTCTCCACTTACTTGTTATAATATCAATAGAATCCTTATTCTAAAGCCATAAAGGGTTAAACCAAAAAGGGATGGGTCCATAATATGGAATTTCCTTGAGATGTAGGAGAATAGGTTTGTGGTCCGAGGTAGATGAAGGAATAATTTTGGAGGAAACTAAGAAATCAATTTCAAAAAAAGGGCTTTGAACCAATAATCTATCCAACCTTATGGCTATATTCCCTAAGCCATGTCGCATGTTGGTCCAAGTGTACCTCTCTTGGATAGGATTAATATCCACCAGATCCAAAAAGGAGATTAAATATTCCATTCTATCTTTGAGAGGATCTCATAATATGCTACCCCCTAATTTTATCTTTGATTTATGGATGTATTGAAGTCTCTAGCAACAATGGCACAAACCCAGATATATGTGCCTTGTAATTCCATAAGAGAGTCCCAACAATCCACTTTTTCTTAATACAGTATCACCATGTGTACATTTACCAGATTGAGAACCTCTCATGATTGTAAATGTTTAAGACTTGTGAGTAACCAATGTATAGTCTATTGAAAATGGGTTAGATACCAAAGAGAGTTATTCCACATAGTGATAATTCCACTTATCACCCCTCCTTCACAATTATTCGAAAGTTTTTTCCACTTGATTAAGGCTTCTTCAACCTTTGGCTTTGTCTCCCATAATAGGATAATTAAGTATTTTATTGTTTAACCAAATCCATTAATGGTTATGATTTTTTCACATTTCCCAATCCCCTACAGTTCTAGGAGAAAATGATCATCATTTAATAGGGGGTTTTGATATTCCACCAACAAATGGAATCTAGCCACTCTGATTCTTTGTGGTTATTTTAATCATTATGGTTTCAATAGATTTATGTTGGCCAAGCTCTATCTCTTTTTATAATATTTCATCTCTTTTTAATAGGGTTTAAATGGATTTATGTTAGCCAAGCTCTATCTCTTTTTCTATTATTTCCTCTCTTTTTTCTTTTTGATATTTTTGACCAATATTTTTGTGAGGGTTTCCCTCTATGAATTTATGCTCCTTCTCTTCATTAGTCATTTCCTCCTCATCATGAAAATAACTTTGATGGCTAGGATTAGCACCTACTAAAGACAAATATTTATTCAGGGAGGGGAAATAACTCTCCTCGTGTTTAAGAATGTTTCTTTCCATAGTTGGAGATGGGACGTAATCAAGGTTTTCCTCCATTATTTGGATTCTTACAATTGATATAGACTTAAACATAGGGATTCCAACTATTTATGTTGTGGGAATATCTTATTCATTAGAAATACATTCATACATGTTCTTGTCAGGGCTCACTACCACTCCTTTTTATCCTTTCAAAGTGATACCTTTCCTTCCATTTTCCTAGTCATTGGATGAACATGAATTAGACAATTTTCCTGGATGTATTCTTTCTCCAGTGGATGAGAAGCTATAGAGAATGATATAGCTTTCTTAGACTATGAAATAGTGCTAGTTTTATTATTGTTACCCCTTTTATTTTAAACTTGATACCATTGGTCCTCTGTTTCTTGAGGTTCTTGATCATTTACTAAATTCATTGGACAAATTTTGGTAAAATTATCATATTCATGACACCGTTTATATTTCAAAGGGACTTTTTTGTAATCCACGGGTCGGGTATGCTTCAAATCATCCAACATTAGCTATATTTCCTTTGGTAAGCCCTTTTCTAGATCTACTTAAACAAAAATAAATGCATAGGCAAACATTCCATCTCTAGGTTCAACTTTGTCTATAAAATTTCCAAAGGATATTCCCAATACTCCGCAAAACATCATCATTCCAATAGTGAAGGGGAAGGTGAAGCAACCTTACCCATAATGGAACTGTAGAAGGAGTATCATTTTTAGGATTGAAATCTGGTGTCCATATATTCAAATAAATCGATTTGGTTCCATATAAGAATGGCCCATTTCGAAATATTAAATCCCTATATTCTTTGGTTTCAAATAAGAAGGTATAAAACCCTCTTCCAAAAAAGTATGGAAAACCTACCTTTAATCCAACCAAGCTAATTCTTATATATCTAGAGTGCCAGTCTCAGGAGAGGGCCAAACACTGGTGAAATATCCAACCAAAGCCTTATCCATGAGCTTGAGTACCATTTATTTAGTGTTGGAGGGTGGAACAAGAATGCCCAAAATCACATCTAACCATTTTACAAAATGAGAAGGAGATTTCTTGCATATTTTATCAAATAGGAGACAAGCACCTAGAACATGTCGATCTCCAAAATATAAGGAGGAGAGGAGAGGGAATTCCCCCTAGAAGTTGAATCCATGGTCACATGAAAGAGCTCAAAATGCTAGGCTTTTAGTTGACAGAGCTCTTCAAGATAGAATGTTGGCTCCTAAGGGATATATGAACTGCATTGCTTCCCTCTACAACTATGGTCCACCCTAGGCACTATTTAGTTGCCCATTGCTACCATCAAGAGAAATCTGCAATTCCATTCTTGGTGATGTTGTTCCTTAGAGGTCACCAAGGTGCTACCCACTTGATATGAGATTATTATGAGTGAAGCATGTCATTGGAAAAAAAAAAGAAACATCCTTTTTTCCAAAATACACTTTCATATTTAATTATCATTAAGTAAATGATGAAGTTTGTCTTAACTATATTTGTTAATAAATTAAAAAAAAAAACCGATAAAAAAAAAATCACATTTTATATTCAAAGAAGATTAAAGAGCACATTCTTAAAGTGTAGAGACGCATATTACATCAAAATGAATATATATTAAATATCCACATAAGGACAGAAATATATGTATTGATACAAAGTTCAACCAAATCCTACAAGTATCAACTAGTACAAAAGGAACCAACAAGTTTATAATGATATAGATACAATCATCCATAAATAATGATAATGATTCAAGAACTAATTTAACACTCTACATAAATCACAACATTGCAAAATAAGGTATAAATCAAATATCATGCCTAGCCTCAATTGAGACTCCATTATTTAGTTCTTCCAAGTACAAATAACCTAGGTCAAGTAGTAATCCTGGTTTGGATAGAGTGTTTACTTCTACATTCAGCTCTTCATAGATGTGAGTGAAAGCAGTTATATCAAATAGTGTAGAATTTTCTTTAACTTGTTTGTCAAAAGTTGAATATTAAGATTATGGATTCATGGATCAAATTTCATCCACTTACTCATTAACATAGAAACTCCAAAAATTTACACTTTGCAAATACCTATCTTTTGATAAAAAAAAATTTAAAATTTGAAATTCATGATAATTATTTGAACCACTACCTAAACATACCTTGAATTTAAACTCCCAAAATTTACACTTTGCAAACACCTTTCNAAAAAAAAAAATAAAAAAATTAAAGCCATAAATTCATGATAATTATTTGAACCACTATCTAAACATACCTTGAATTTAAAGAAATAAATAATTTGTATTACTTATAAAATAGTTTTGATATTTATGAAATAGTTTTGATCATTTTAATAGAATTAATTATATCTCTGTATAATATATAAATGTCTTCATCATAATTAGTTTCTTCTTCTCTTTGTTATGATGGAATATTTTCTTTTGAAAATTTGTGTGCATGTGAATGAATTTCAACTACTAGTATCAAGAGCTAGTGTATTCTTCCCATCCTTATTTTCTCTATTATTTCCTCCACCCTCATCAATATGTTTTCTTTATTATTCCGTTTACTCTTGTTTTCTCTATTATTCCCTCACCTTTGTTTTCTCTATTATTGCCCCCACCTCCATTTTCATAGAAAACATAATATGGTTTCTCTATTATTCTCCTCACCGTTGTTTTCTCTATTATTCTTCTCACTAATCCCTTACCCTCATATATATATATGAAGGTATAGGAGGGTGGGGATGGAAAGAATAATAGAGAAAACATGCTACTGTATAAAACTCTCTTTTATTCCCCTCACCCTTGTTTTCTCTATTATTCCTCTCACCCAATCCTCACCCTCATATATATATATATATATATATATATATATATATATATATATATATATATATATGGGTGGAGATGGGGAGAATAATAAAGAAAACATGCTACCTTATAAAAGTGTGTTTATATTAAATTTTATTCAAAATTTATTAAATATTTAAAAAAAAAAGTTGAAATAAATAAATGATATCTTATTTTTATAAAAATTATTATAATGAAATTCGAGGAAAAAATTCAAATGATAACTATATTAAAAATAAAGATAAAAACATTCCAAATTTATTATAATAAAAAATTATTTTATCTAAAAAAATAAATGATAATTCTATTAAAAATGAAAATATGAAAATAAAAAGGTTCAAAAATTATTGTAATTAAAACAATTATTATTAAAATTAAAAAAAAAAAAATAATACCTAAATTAAAAGTAAGAAAAAACATTCCAAAAAAATTTATTAATTGTAAATTAAAATATATTTTTATTATTTAAAAAAAATATTAACTTTAAATTAAAATATATTTTTATTATTTAAAAAATAAAATTATAAATAATTATAAATCAAATTTGATGGCATTAATTATCTTCTTTTTAAATGGTATTAAAACAATTGAAAACACGTACACAAGGGAGTACCACTCGCTCTCATGGGATTCGAACATGGCATATGGAAAGTAATTTATAATTTGTTTATAATATAATAAATAATTTTATTTTAAAATAAGATGATATTTTCAAAACATTAAGGAAAATTAAGGTATTATAAAGATGTAATCAACTCTAATCTAAAAGATCAAAATTATCTATCTGTTTTGCCAAGTGTAAAGAAAAAAATAAGCATTGTTAAGATAAGAACAAATTCTCATGAGCTCCATAGTGAAACTGGGCGTTGGTCAATTCTTAAAACGCCATGGGATGAAAGAGTGTCACCTTTGTGACACTAAGAAGGTTGAAGATGAAAAGCACTTTCTCTTAGATTGTCTAGCCTATACTCATATTAGATCTCATTTTCAAAATATTGATCACACTACCAACCTTCCTAACCTCTTAACTCAACAAAATATGGTGATCTTGGAAAGCTTCTCTTAATGTTTTTTGAGCACAAAAACAAAATTCTAAAGAATTACAAGTAATCACTTACCCTCTTAAGGTTTGATAGACCAATTAGGTCTTAGTGGATGTTAATCATCATCATTATCAAAATGTATTTAATTTTATAATTTATAATTTATTTATAATATAATAAATAATTTTATTTTAAAATAAAATGATATTTTCAAAACATTAAAATGTATTTAATTTTATAATTTATTTATTTATTTATAAAAAAATTTAAACATTTAATTTTATAATTTATTTATTTATTTATAAAAAAATTTAAACATTTTATTTTGAAATTACTTAGAAAAAATAATATAATAAAACAAAACAAATCATTCTAAAATAATATAATAAAACAAAACAAATCATTTTAATTTAAGATGTCATAATGGATGGAATAATTTTCTTCGTCATTAGTTACTTTATTTTTATAATAAAAGTGGTAGGTTATTGTTACTTTATTTCTGTAATGAAAGCGGTAGGTTATAGTTGAAATAATGTGTGTTTGTGGAATAATGTGTGAGAAGTGTGGGGTTCTAAAAAAAAAACTGACGTATAAGGTTGAATTTTTAGGGTTTCTAAAGGTTTAGATGGAGGTTCACCTACTTAATACATGTGTCCACCTACTTATTAAGGTGAACGCTTTACTATAGTATAAAACAAGGGAAACCGCCTAATTCCTCCTTCATCTTATTTTTAAATTGTCAACTATAATCATTTTAAATATTTATTTTATTTTATTTTAAATTGTCAACTATAATTATTTTAAATACTTATTTTATTTTATTTCAACCCTTAATTTCAATTCTAAAACTCAAAACTTCCAAAATATTTTGTTTTATTTTAAATTATCAACTATAATTATTTTAAATACTTATTTTATTTTATTTTAAATTATCAACTATAATTATTTTAAATACTTATTTTATTTTATTCCACGCTTAATTTCAATGCTAAAACTCAAAACTTCCAAAATATTGAACCACTCTCAAAATATTTGAAACAAAGAGTTGTACATATTCCAAATGTCTCATGATTTGAATTAATATTTCAAAGGTTGGTGTAAGGAGACAATGTTGGCATGTTAATGTTCATTTCTTTCTTATTATTAGAATTTGTTTTAAAATTTTATTTTATGTTTATGATGATTGCTAATGTTTATGGAGTTTAATTTTGATTTATTAAATTTTAAGGAAAAAAGATAACAAATTTTATTTTTATACTAAAAAACTATTGAAAATAAGTTTTTCTAAATTTTCATGATTTTGATGTGTTAAAAAGTTAGAAAGATCAATATTGTAACAATTTTTTTAAATTGAGATTTAATGTAAGGGTACATGGGAAATTCGAAGACAAAATGATATTGATCCTCCACAACTTGTGCGAGTTCAATCATATTTTATAAACATTAATTTTCTTCTTCTTTGTGCTAGTTATAACAATTTGAATTGGTTTACATATTGCATGCTTATAATAGGTAAGTACATTCTTCCACCCAAAAATCTCTCTTTGAATCTTGTATTGATTACTTTCCACCATCACCTTTATATGTTGTTTATGAGATGCAAGAAGAAAAAACACGAGATAAGCATGAGGAGGCAAGAAGAGCAAGCAAGATCATTGATAAATTTAAGCAGATTCATCATTGGGTACAATAGAAATTGGAATGAAGTTAGGTGAAGTATAAGCTTTTCCATTAATTGACATTGGATAGATTATAAGTTTCAATTTTTATTTTGACCATGGTTGTATCTGAGAAAGAAAATATTTCAAGGAGAAATTAAGAGCTTGAAGCCATTTAAGTATGGTTCTTTCAATATTTTTGAACAAGCAACAATGCCTTTCAACTAACGTTATCGCCATATATCTAGATGCTTTTGTAGTAAATGTGGAAAATATGTGCCTCTTTGAACCATCTATGATAGATGAAGACTAGGAAGGAAATTACTTCCATTAGTGGAGGATGTCACACCAAATTTTCCTCTAGAGATAGAGGTGGATTTAATCTTGCAAGTGAATATTCAAAATACACACAGGGAATAAGAAATCTCACACATTGGGCTCAAAGGATAGTTATCAAAGAATTCAAAATGATAAGTGAGAAACGAAATTAATGATTTGAAATTGTAGTTGTTTAAGTGAGTACAGTGACACTAGATTCAGTTAGTAAGGCCTCATTTATTTAAGAAATGGGCAATCATGCTAGTTGACATAAGCATAGGTTGCAATGTTGGGGATCAATAGTATTCATATAAATTTCAATGAGAATACTTGCATCTCCTTAAACTATGTAACTTGTGGATTTTTCCATGAAGGATCTTACTCTTTCCATGAATAATTAATTGCACCAATTCCAAGGAAGCGTTTCTTTCACATGTTTAATAAAAGGGCACCCACAATTCTCGAAGAAACTTATGCTACCTTAAGGGAGCACCCTTTCCATCAAAGGAAGTGAATGCAATCACACCTATGAGCATGTAACCGTCTATATAGCACACTCAATAGAAATAATGTGGTGTGAATATTGCTAATGGAGAATGATGTGATTCAAGAAAGGAATGTTAATATCCCAGTGACCCAACCATTTGGTCAAGCTAGAGTTTGAAATACAAAGAGTGGGAATTCAAATGGTCACGGGACACGAAAAATCAACTAATTGGCATTTCTAATGGGGAGTTAAATAGTCATTACCAAAATTATAAATTATGCATTGATGGTTAGATTGGGAAGCTTGGATGTTGGTATTTTGGAGTTGATTCAGAAGTCTAGTACTATATTCGGAACTAAAGTTGATCATTGATGTTTGTACAATGTTTTGAATGAGTTCTTTGATATGGTGATAGCCTCCAAAGATTGAACAAGAAAGAGAATGAAACTATCTCAAAGTATGATAGCTCATTCTTATATTGAATAAACTTTGCAAGTCAAAGTAGATGAATCACATGTTGAAATGCATTAGAGGTCTAAGCACAATTCTATCTACTAGCCTATGTATTAAATAATGTATTAATTAAATTCCCTTTTATTGAATAAATCAATAAAACTTAGTTAAAGTCATTTTATTCTCAAAGTATGATAGATCATTCTTATTTTGAATAAACTTTGCAAGTCATAGTAGATGAAACACATGTTGAAATGCATTAGAAGTCTAAGCACAATTCTATCTACTAACCTATGTATTAAGTAAATTCCCTTTTATTGAATAAATCAATAAAACTTAGTTAAAGTCATTTTATTGATGATTTTTTTCTGAAGTTGAAGTTGTTTTATCTAGAGTAAATCTATATCAATTTGTTATTGGATGAATTAGCATTTTTATTTTCATTTTTATAACAAAATCATATTTACCAATCTTGAATCAACCAATACTAAAAAAAATTATTCAAAAATCCATTATCAAAATATGTTTGTTGAGGTAACTAATACAATTAACGAATCAATACGAAAACAAGAACTTCTTACCTCCAACCTTAGATTTACTAGAAAAAGGTTTTGTTTGACAAATATTGTAGTAATATCTATGCATAACAATACTATGAGCCACTCACTAATTGTAAACCCTTGGTGGTTGGACAATGACAGAGAAAAAAATTTAAACATGAGATAAGGAATTTAATCATGAAACGAAGTTATAATAAAAAAATCACCTTATGAGCTACCATGATCCATTTAACTTTAAGAAGGTGACGCGTATCTTTTATATATTTATTTTTTATGTTCTCAATCATTCTTAATATAGTTGTGTATTTGTACAATGCACAAATGTTACAAACTACGTCAAATATACAACCTTTTTTTTTTACATACTCGAAGGAAACATGCACCTTCTCTTTAACATCTCTTTCCCTATAGAGCTTAATTTGAATTGACAACTTGTATCTTTGGAGATTTCCTTTTGGAGGTGTTGAATACTCTAAACAAAAAAAAATAACAAGATTTTCATAGTATATGCCCAAAATACAATTCTCATGACAAGATAAGAGATGATAAAAATGAACATGAAACTTAATAGTGTGTCATTGAGATGATTATAAAATTATTCATTAAGAAAAAAAAAATCAATACATTTGATATGTTACTAAAACCAAAGAATGATCATTAGATGCTTACTAAAATATCTAATACAAGAAATATCAAAGGACATAAAGACATAATCGAAGATGGGTAATAGTATTATCACCTAACATAATACACAATAATAATTAATATCCATACACAAGAGTATGGGTAGTTACATCATAATCAATATTCATGCCAACCAAACAGTATCCTCATTAATATCAACCCTTATTGATTATTTGGCATGCTCCCAAACAATATTCCACTAGAAAATTACTCCTTACAAGATTGTATTACCACTTTGCTTCTACACCAAGAAAATGTCCTGATAAAGATATGTGTCTCAAGCAATAACTGTGGATTGGTATTTCCTTCTAGCTTTAATCCTTGGTTACCTATTTTTGCGTGAAATGAAATATGTAGTTATTTTATTATTAATTTTTTTTTACAATATTTACACTTCTATGTTCATAAGAAAAATAGAGGTTTTTAAAATAAACTTATAAGGATAAACTTCAAGAACCAAAAAAAAAATCTATTAATAATGATAACAAAGTAATACGCTCACTTTACATATAAATGGGATATTTAAACCAGATTCAATTTGAACTTAAACAAGTACCAAATATGGAAAAAACACAATTATAATACTAGAGATCAATACCAATCTAAATTCAACCACCAAAAAGTTATTGGAATAAAATCATAATTTAAGCAATTCTAACCTTTGGCATCAACCCACAAAACTAATATATTTCCACGATTACAGCCATTTTTCCAAATACTACAACAATAGCCCCTCCCAACACACATATCCCCAAGAGAATAAAGAGAACTAGTAGTAAGAAAAGAAACCCTTTCTAAACAAAAACCTACCCTCTCATAAATATATTCCCCAAAAATGGAATTTTTTCACAAATCCCAACCATTTCATAGTTATTTTCTTACTAGATCCTCCTAAACCCCCTCCTCTAGTAGTCACATATCTATCTACTATGGCTCCTCCCTCTATACCTCCTACTATCCCTCCAATCCCATGATTGGAATTTTAGGAACCCACACCCCTAGTATCTTATCCCTCTTCTACCCAAGACTCACCACCAAGAAACCCTTCATGGGATCCAACTATAGGGTTAGCCTACCCCCCCCCCCAAATACAACAATTGTATGGTATCATAACAAGAATGAAGGAACACATCCAATAGGAAGAACGGGAAGATGAGAATGGTGGATTTCAAAAGAATCATGTTCACAAAATGAACAAAGAAAAGTGAGAATAAGCCATCAATAAAGACAAGCTCTTAGGCTCTCATATAACTCTATAGATTTCCTTTGGCACTAGTACCAAAACCCCATCAATAAATAAATGGATGTGTTGTCTTGGAATTTCAAGGAAATGGGAGATGAAAAGAAGAAACAATCCATGAGAGATATAACTTGAGTTAAAAACACACACATAATTATCTTCCACGAAACAAATTCAGAATAACATGTTATGAAAAAATTGATAGGAGAAGTGCAAAAATAGGTATAGGTGTAAGACGAGCCTTTGCAGAATCGACATGGTTTGGGATGAAAGAGTGATAGAGGTTCCATAGACTTATACATCACATCATTCACTTTTTACTCTATTTGTCAATAAATCCACAAAACAACAAACACGTATCTTCAATATATATTTTATAGTTCACTATAGGGAAAAAAAATGTTATGCAACATTGAGATCATTTGAGGGATCTATCCCAATAACTAATAGGAAATTGTTAAGAAATATGAATATGGTTTTATCTCCATTAGAAAATTGGGAAGGATAATTCATTAGAGATAGAATGAGAGAATTGGTCGATAATTTGATATCAGAATGGGATCTCTAACTTAGACCCAAGCCAAAGAAAGGGAGGTTCACTTGGACCAATAGGTGCCTAGGTCCAGTGCACATCATAGAGAGACTAGACATGTTCAAATATATTTTATGCTTGGATTTATTCTAATCTCAACTTCCGTTATTCTATTGATGACTTATGATCATGATCCCATTCTCCTTTTCTTTCAAAGAAAGATAATTATGGTTTTTTTTCATTTAAGTTCAATATACTTTATATTCTATATCCCACATCTCTAGAAATCATCACTAAGGAATGGAGATGCCTAGTCAAAGTCTCACCTTCCTTTTTTCTCACATCTCTAGAAATCATCCCTAAGGAATGGAGATGCCTAGTCAAAGTCTCACCTTCCTTTTTGTTGGAATCCAAAATTAGGTGGATCAAACACAAATTAAAATCCTAGGTTAAACTCATCCCCTCTCCTTCATAAATCAGATAAGTTCATCAAATTCTAGCCAACCTTCAAACTATTATGGAAGTCACAAAGATCATTGTAGATCTATTGGTAAAGAAAAAAAATAGCATGAAATGTCCACCATATATTTAGGAACAAAGAAGATAATTGGAGATTGAATTATAGGATTTGTGGTTTAATGAAGGATACAAGAATACTAACTTATTCCACAAACAAATGAGACCCAGATAATTCCACAATCATGTCCAAGAAATTGAGATGGAAGATGGAAGAAAGATGTCTCAATTCAATGATATCTTAATGGAAACTCATTAACACTTTAAGATCCTATATTTAGAATGGGTGGTGGCCTCATATTTTTCCATCCATGATCTACTACAAGCCATCCTAGAAGAATACAACATAACTTTAGTGCACAAGATTGAGGAGGAAGAGGTAATCAACATAATATGGAAGCTAGCTTGATCCATACAAAGATCTAGGGTTGGAGGATTTTCCATCCATTTCTATTAATATTGTTTGGGAATATTAAAATGTGATCTCTATTGTATTTTGAATAGTGCTAAGTAAAAATATAAAGTTGGGGAGGAATAAATACCTCATTTCTAACTTAAATTCTCAAATAAAAAAATCCAACAACATTTTCTAGATATTTCCCAATATCCTTATGCATTGCCTCATAAAATATATTGATGAAAATCATATAAAATACACTAAGTTAACTTATACCATACCTAATATCATAGAAACAAGAAGTTTTTGTAAATCAATGGAAAAGTATTGTTAATTCCATCCTTTTGTAGGAAGTCATCCACTCCAATGGGATAAAAACAAAACAAATGGATGGCAATAAAAACTTGTATGAAAATTCATTTTATTTGTTCCATGAACATTTCCCATTTGTTGTGTTTAAAAAAATTGGATTTGTCAAGTAGTTCATTGTATGGATTCAATATTGTGTAAGCATGTGAAGGAGTTATCCGCCGATGAAGGGGTGGTTATCTTCATATTTCCAAGGCGTGTGGGAAATAAGATAGGGATCCCCTCTCTCCTCTGTGTTATACATTTGAATGGAATAAACAATTGGAAGGAAGATCAAGGAAGAAAGACTCAAAGGGAATATTCTAGGGATCAAAATCACAAGAGGAATAAAACCCGTTATTCATTCCCAATTTCCAAATGATACCTTATTATTAGGTGTGAATTTCCTTATCATCACCTAGAGGTTCAAAAAAAAGTCTCGAAATTAATATTCATGTTTTGAGGGAGAAATTCAACAAGGATAAGAGAAGTATTTATGGGTTGAATTACTCTCGCATCATTGTTTCAAATTTCAAGGGATCTTGAATTATCTCTACAATATAATGGGAAGACATTAAAATGGCTTAGAATACCAATAAAAATCACCTACTTTAGAGTAGTAGATTGGACATCAATTTCATGTTAAAATTAAAATGACCAATTGGGCATTCAAATGGCTCAACCTATTGGGAAATCTTATCATCATCAAGGTGGTTCTATCAACCCTTCAAATTTATTTCAGCTTATCCCTTACGGAACTAGTTGGCATGATGTAGGTTATAGGGAAAGAAATAGATAGATTTTCATGGAAATGAGAAAAAGCTAATAAAAAAAATCCACTTAGTTAATTGCAACACAGTTTGAGCAACCTATGATATAGGTAAGTTGGATATAAGAGACTCGGTTTTGATGAATCTAGCATCATGAAATAACATATTTTGGAGGTACATTTAAGGGATAATAGAGTGGTGGAAAGAATAATTAAGGAAGACATATATGAGCAAAGGATGACCCCCATATATTCTCTCTCTCTCTCTCTCTCTCTCTCTCTCTCTCTCTCTCTCTCAGATATATATATATATATATATATATATATATATATATATATATATATATATATATATATATATATATATATATATATATTATGAAAGGATTCGTCTTCTCTCGTCCACAATAAACTTTCCTAGATTCCAATAAATGGAAATTATATTAATATATTGGAGGATTGCATCATTTATCAACCCTTGTTGAAGCACAATCTAACATTAAAAACTTCAAAATACTAGATGAATGGGAAAGGGGTTAGAAATATCTATGATATTTCATTATGGAAACAAGGTTAAGGCACAATATGGATGGCATGTAAATGTATACACCCCCTGGATGGGATACATAATCAACTATATAGATTTTTCTCACTTCTACATAGTTATAATCATTTGAACAAACTAGAGAAATCATGAGGATAGGGAACCAAAGGAGAACCATATTGAGTAAATATTGCATACACTATCAAGATAAAATCTTAATAATTTCTACCAAGATAAAAAATTCTAAAAGTAGATTTGGGTAGGGGTTTCTTTCCAAAAATCCAAATTTTATTTGTATTTCAACCCAAAACAAAATATTAACCACTGAGAACCTCATAAAATGGGGGATACAGGGGCCCATAAGATGCCTATTATTACTAATGGTAGAGGAAATAGATAATAATATTTTCTTGGTGCAATAATATGCCAAATATGTATGATTTATTGTGTCTATAAAAGTAGGAAGATATATTTCAATGCCACATAAGGCTAGCAAAAAATGACACTATCCTGGAAATTTAAGTATCAAAGGAGTCCAATGGATATATATATATTTTAATAGACCTAGGTATGAATGCCAAAATAATTTTCTTGAGAGATATGGATCATGAGGAATCCCACCATCTTCAAAAACGAATTTTTTAATCCATGGATTGTATCTACCCAAGTCCAGAGTTTTTTTAATGAAACTATTTGATCAAATGTCATCAATAACCTATGTATCTATAAATTTTAAGTTGAGAAAAGAATTAGATCCAAACCTTGATTCCTATACTTCCTTCTCATCCAAAAATGACGATAATAAGACTATGTTAGATAGAATAGTATCAAATTAGGCTATTGGAGTGCCATATGCTACCAAAAATACAAATAAGGATCTATGGGGCAGTTCAAGGCCTCATTCAGGGCCCTTGAGCTCAAGAATATTTGTTTAGGGAATAAGGTTATTGTTTTCATCCCCTAGCTATGGTGTATGTCTTAAGACACATTCTTTATGTGAAAAATATAATAATGGTGCCCATATTCATAATGGGAGGCCAACGATCACCTAAAGAAGTAATGTGTGGCAGTTTGAAAACTCCTTCACAATGCTTAAGATAAATAAGATCTATATATGACCAAATGATTATTTTTTCATTCCCTAACCATTGCCAAGGCCTCGAATCCCAACCATGGTGAGAAAATCCTCCTTATGGCACCCATATCCAAATCCAAAGTTTAAATATATCCTAAAGTGATTTGTGTGATGGTTCAAATCCCTATTCATGGTCCTTGAACCCAAAAATATTCATTTAGGTTCTAAGGCCCTTATTTCCATCCCTAGCTATAGTGCAGGAACTTGACCATGAATGTTGAGAAAAAATTACTAATGGGACCCATACTTTTAATTCGTTTCAATATTAATCCTAGGAATATGCATATAGGGTCTAAGTGTTTTTTTTCTTCCTTGAAAATATTTGAATGGTGCCCACATCCCACCTAGACACCAAATATCCCTTATAGATGATATGCATCATGTTTTGATGCCTCATTCATGGCCTTTAATCTCAAGAAGTTTTTTTTAGGTATTCAATCCCTTATTTTCTTCCCTTTGACATGGTACAAATCCTAAGTCCCATACATGGTGAGAAAAACCTCCCAGTGGTTCCCACATCTCATCCAAAGGACAAAAATCCCTTAGAGAGAATATATGTGGTGTTTTGAGGCCTCCTTCCTATTACTTAATCCCAAGTAGATCTACTTAGGTCGTAAGGCCCCTTTTCCCCACTCCTATCCATGGTACAATTCTTGAGACCCATTCTTGTTGTGAAAAACCTAATAATGGAACCCATATTCATAATGAGAGGTCAAGGACCATATAAATAAATCGTGTGTGGAATATTAAAGACTCATTCACAATGATTGAGATCAAGAATTTTCATATAGTGCATAAGGATTATTTTCTCCTTCTCTGACCATGTTTGAGGCCTAGATACCCAACCATGATGCATAGAACCTCCTAATGGCACCCATATCACACCCAGAGGCTAAATATCCATTAAATATGATTTGTGTGGTGGGTTGAGACCTTGCTCAAGACCCTTTAGCCTAAGAAGTTTCATTTAGGGCCCAATTCCTTTGTTTTCCTTCCTTATCTATGGAACATTCTCTAAGTCCCATACATATTGTAAAAGAATTCCTAATGGAATCCATATCTCACCCAAAATCATAATTTTCCTTAAAGAGGGTCTATGTGTTGGTTTTAGGCCATGTTCATGTCCCTTGAGCCCGAATAGTTTTTTAGGGATAAAGTCTCTAGTTTCCTCCTCGACAATGCATTAGTACAATGTGGGGTTGTAGCATTGGTAATTTGTGTCGTTGCATTCCTCAAACCTCTTGTTATACTTTTTTGCAGACAATCATTGTGTTTTTTTTAAATTATTTTATGTCATATTTTAATCAAGTTTCACCATTGTGATGACATTAAATCAATGTAAATATGATTCACACTCCATATTTTCATCAAAAAAATTGATACACAATCAATGCAATATCGATGCAAAACTCAAAAGCAAATTTGACATAAAATGAAAATTTGTTTTTCCTTGCTTATGAACTTCTAATATAAAGTGAAAAAAGGGAGTCCCTTCATTTCAATATTGCATTGGGGTTTCGGAGATTGAAGTTTTGTTTTAGATATGGGAGAAAGGATGATTTTAGGGGCTAAATTTCGCTCATGGGCTAATTTTCCATGGTTTTTCCAAAAAAAAGATTATGTATTCTAAAAATGATTCGCCCAAATTCTATAGGATAAAATTGTTTTACCTTAAAAATCGCCAAAAAATTATACAAACTATATAAAATCCTTAGAAATTTGAATTTTTTTATAAAAATATCGCCAAACATTTATAGTTGGCATATGAAGGATTAGTAAGATTCACCAAGGTCTCTACATTTTAAAATAAATTTCCATCCTTAAAACCATCCCTGTATGGGAGATGGGATTTAGATTTTTTTAATGGGATTTGGGTTATGGATGGTATATGGGATTTGGGTTTTGTGGACGTTATTTAAAAATAAATAAAAAAGAAAACAACATATGTTTTGGGGATATCTCTTCTTCCCTTTTGTAACAACCCCATCCATTACAACAACAAAGGGACGTACAAGATATAAAAAAAAATTATCTTTTAAAGCTATGATGGGTAATTAAGGCATCGTAATAAATATCATCATCACGGATGTAACCTTCACATAATTTAATGTAGCCATAACAATGCATTAATCATCGATACAACACCAGGAAGACGCATCGTCAATGATCATCAAGGTGCAATAGCATTCTAAAAAAACAATAAGGTAGCATAAGAATCCAAAGTGCAAGAGAACTTAATCAATGAACCAATCAAGCGATGGCATAAGCCAAGGCGCATGAATTTTAACGTCTGCCTCAAGAATTTTAACGTCCACCTCTGCATCTCTGCATGGGAGAGATGTAGAGGAAAAATTAGGGAACCATTGAGGGAAAGGGCATAATGTGGGTAGGGAACGCGGAGTGATAGGGGCGTCAAGGTCAGCCCCGAATTGAGCAAGGGAGATAGACGGAGGGGGTGAACATGATTGCCCAAGAACGTTGTAGAGAGGGAGTGGGAGAGGAATTTCGTGAGCCCTATCCCGAAAAACGTAGGTAACTTGTTGCAAAACCAAAAACGTTGAGGCCAGCTCCAAATTCAATGAGGAACATCCATCACAGAGGGTAAGGGATTTGATGTTTTTGGATTCATGGAACCAGGAAGGGAGCTCGGTCAGTTTGTCTCGGTACACATCAAGGCCACTACGTCGGACAAGCCTTCCACATCCTTGTAATAGATCTGGATTTAAAGTTTTTTTTTTTTAAATTCAAGTGGTTAGGCTGAGGATCAAGTTTGGTTTTGCTATTTTGAATTTATCTGAATATATCTCTAGACTCTGCGTTGGCCAAGCCATTGGAATTATAAGCTGGACACAGATACGATCCCCTTGCTACCGATTATTTATTGTTCTAGAAGTTAGGCTGAGAATAGTTTTCCAGAGTAGATCTGGGATTAAGCATTGGCTAAAGAATCCAAAAGGATATATAGTAACCATTGAATATAACCTATATCTATCCCATAGATATGGTGGAGAAATCAGGGAAGAGGAATAGTTTATGCTAAAAATCAACCTTGACTTAGCCACATGGCATATACTTACAGGGTATCAATGAAACTATAGATGGTTTACAGTTACCAGAATTCGCATAAGTCGTATGACAATTGGATTTTCAAGCATAATGCAGAATATAATAATTACTATGGTGGAACAAAGAATTCGCATAAGTCGAGAATATAATAATTACGACGGTGGAACATAAAAATTATTCATATAACATAATTGAATCGTATCCTTTAAACTGCATCAACTTGGACTTATACATTATACTCATCTAAATTTATACAAAATTTGTTCACATAAACAGAACAAAACCGTATCCCTTAACTGCATCGGTATAGATTTATACATTTATACTAATATAAAATTTATACAAATTTATTCATATAAATAGAACAACATTGTATACTTTAACCTAATAAGAACAAGAAGTAACACATACTTGTAACTAATAGAGCCTTCAATGAAATGTGCCTAAGTGTATCTCATCCTCTAATTCGTGATTTAATCTCTTTTATCAATCCTACGCAACCGATGACGCGAACTTGAAGATGTCTTCTCGTTCTTGCGCTCTGTCCAGCACCCCGCTTGCTAACAGTGAAGACTTCACTGGTACCTCCCAGCGAATGGTAGGGGTACTCTTCTTCCCCCTAGGCCCCCCGAGATGCAAAGGGGCCACGCACACAACCATTTAGTAACATATCACCCAGCTCGCCCCGCAAGGTCGAGATACCACTCCCCTTTCGAGCTGGGTATCCCAACTCCTACACGAAAAATCATTCAAGCAAAATATCGACAGCGTAACCTTACGCCTACTAGTCATTTTTTCTACTCCTCCTCTGCCATCCTTTTTATATATTTTTCTTAGTGATTAGTTGCCCAAACCCTCAATAGATTCTTTTTATTAAATTTAATTTAGGAAAAACCTCTCCCTTACACTTGTCACCCAATCCCCTAGTTGCACCAGAAAATCAATTAATTAATTAATTAATTTTCCTATTTCCCTCACCCACCTAAAAGCAATCCTAAAAACGTTCCTTGGTGTCCCTTTATTCCCTTACAATTCTTAAATCATTGATGTCTTTAGTTGATTTCACAATTAGAAAGTTCCAAGGACTAGATTCCCTACTATGTTTGACATTCCCTTTTCCTTTAAGTTTCCCCTTTTATTTAAGTTCAGATTTAGCAAGTCTACACATAAACAACAATTTTCCTTTTTAATAATTTAATCCTTCATTAAAATTTTATTTTAATTGTTTATGTTTGAATTTTCTTTATCCCCCCCCCATTGTCAAATGTCCATTAAATTTTATTTTCTTCACATGCCCTACTTAGACCTAGATTTTAAATTCACTAGGATCGACAAAAGTTTTTAAGGGAAAAATATAATTATTACTCTTTACTCACACAACCTTCATTTTAGGGCTGATCAAGTCCTAAGGTGACATAGTTTTCTAGGTACTAAGTTCAGTAACTTACCAGTGTTAAAATCGTGGTGTGCCCTTCAAGACGCACTACGTTCTCCAAGCGTTCCACTCGCCTGCATTCATGTTTCATTTACGCGACGTGTCCTTCAAGACGCACTATGTGATCCAAGGGTGTTACTCGCCTTTTGACTTATTGTGGTATACATCAAACCCCTAGAGTCAATACTCCATCAAGTGACCTTGTGGGAGACTAAGGGACTCTAATGAATAAGGACCATGCCTTATTGCGTGCCCCTTAGAATCATCATGAGCGGTTGTCACAGTCTTCCCTCACAACATCGTGGATATCTTGAACTAGGTAATCATTAGCCTACAGTTAAATCCATGGAGGGAGTGCTAGTAGGTTGTGGTAGGGATATTTCCACACCTCTCCATCAAAATATTTGGTTTTCCTACGTGACCCCTTTACTCCTAATGTGAGTATGGTTAGCAATCTATCGTCATCCTGCATTCATCAACAAAACATGTCAGCAATAACAATCGACATCACAATATATAGTCATATGTAATATCAAAACATACAAACCATAAAAGTCCACTCCCTTACTCGATCCAGAGTCCAAAGATATCCATCGATGCCCTCATCAACCTCAAACTTCTAGAGCCCTGCACACTCAGGAAAACCTAGTCAATAGCACATGTCGATATAAATATAATAAAACCAGGTACACAACATCTCATAATCATAATAAAAAATTCAATCGTATTATGAACCGGATCACTTGCACGCAAATGTCCTCAAAGAATAATTCCAATCAGGTGTGTGCAAGATAGGGATGTTACATACACCCCCTCTTGTTTTAAACTTCGTCCTGAAGTTTCACAGTATATAAGTGTCGAAATAAAATATATCACAATATCTATAAGTCTAGCTATCAAACAAAAAGGGAAACTGCTGACGCATTTCATATTTGTCCTCCCAAGTCGTCGAGTGTGTGATATAATTGTTCCACTGTTCCTTGACCTGATCGATAGTTCGATGTCATAGTTTTCGAATGCGATGGCCAGAAAGCGGATTGGCTCTGTCGTGAGTGCACCCTCACCCAAAATCTATCAAGAACCCAATCCAATCACATGCGTAGGATCATTGACCTAAATTCTCACATAGATACAAGATAAATATCGAGCAACACCTCAAGGAATGAGGCGCGGTTAGCCGTTATGCCCTTCAAAATCATGGTTATGAAATGCGCATCGACAAAACCATTATGTCGATCTTGCGCTTCTTCCAACCCTTTTTCCTATAGATTTTACTTGTTCCTCCAGTTCTTGGATCTCTTCTGGTCCTACCAGGACCCCTTTCTCCATTTTATCCCCGCTCAAAGGCATCTGATATGGTCTCCCATAGAGGAACTCCACGGTGCCATCTTAACAGTACCTTGATGGTTGTTTTTTGCATGCAAGCACATCCAATGGAAAGAACTATTCCCAACGTTTATGTTGGTCCAAAACACACATATGCAACACAACCTTCCAAAATTTGGTTCGTTCGTCCGGTCATCCTGACTATCTCAGGGACGTGCTTCCCTAAAGTTCATTGGTGTTCTCAAGGCCTCTTGGGAACTCGTCCCAAATCATCTTGCAAACACCAATCCCTTATCGGATATGATTCTTTTGTTATGTTTGGCAGTCACAATATCTTGCTGACATAAACTCTAGCTATACCTGGCACTTGATGCATTGTACGTACATGGACAAAGGTGTGCACTCTTTGTGAGAGTGCCAACTATTAATAAAATCTAGTCATGCCTCCTTGTCGTTAGCGGCAATCCAAAAAAAAAGTCCATCGAAATTACCTCCCATTTCTCTTCCAGAAAAGCATGTGGCTGCAGTAATCCTGTCGGATGTCTACATTTATCCTTCAGTTCCTATCATCCTAGACACCTCACCATGTACATAACTATGTATTCATTCATCCCTACTAGAAGGAGTGATTGGGGTCTACGCTCATCTTCATGACTCCAAGATGAGCCATGTACACTGCTCTATGAGCTTCATTTAAGATAAATTTCTCAACTCGTCAATGGGGGTTCATGAATCCATTTATTATATTCTCATTAATTCATTGATGTCCACAGTAAATCCCTCAAAATTAGGTACCAAAAGGTGTTTTGTCCGATAAATTCCTTAAGCTCTTAATGCCAGTCTCTGCACAGTTAGAATCTTTTTACATAGATTCGTTCGAAGAGGTATCACTGAAATATGCGTGCTCTCTGACTCAACGCATGAACTACTTTGTTCACTGATCCTTTTGTAAGTAATATCTAAGTCATACTTGCTAAGAATTCTGACCAACGCCTTTTCCGCGCATTCAAGTCCCCTCGCGTAAAAAAGTGTTGTAAACCACAGTGGTCCGTTTTTAGTTCGATTTTCCATCCATTAATGTAGTGTTCCCCACTCTTGTGGGATACACAAAGGCTAAATTTCCAAATAGTGCATCATGTAGTTCTCCTCATGCCTTCTTAGCTTCCTTGAGGTGTAAGAAATCACTCGGCCATCTTGCATCAAGACTCCTCCTAAGACTTCCTTGGATGTGTTAGTGCATACCAAGAAGTCCTTATCCAAGTCAGGGACTTTTAGTATCGGCGTTGTCGTTAATACCTCATTGAGCCTTAGAAATGATTATGTGCATTGATTGGTCCACACCACTTCTTGTTCTTCTTCTACAGTTTTGTAATTGGATTTTCTATCTTCGAAAAACCCTCAACGAACCATCGATAATATCCTGCTAAACCCATGGAGCTACGCACTTCTGGGACATTCGTCGACACAAGACACTCCATAATATCCTCTACCTTCATTGGATCCAAAACAATGCCTTCATCGGAGATAACATGTTGTAAGCAATGAATCCTCGATAGCATTAGCATCACAACCACTTCTCGTAATTTGTTCTCTCGCAACACTGTAGTACTAAGCATAAAAGTCCATCTTGATCTTTCGTCATCTGATAATATATCAAACTGACATCAAGGAATACTCGAATGTAGTCAAGATGAGTCTCCACGACCCATCCTTCTTCCGTATGAAATTAATCGGATCACCCCAAGGCGATACACTTGGACATATAAGTCCTAGGTCCAACAACTCCTTCATCTTCACTTTCAACATCTGTAACTTAGGGGTCGACTTTCAATAAGGATTTCTTTCCATTGGTTCAGTTCCAAGTTTTAGGTCGATGGTAAATTCCATCTTGGCTTCAGGTGGCACACCTGGTAATTATTCTAGGAATCACGTCCGTAAAAACTCATACTACCAAAAGGTATTCTAATCCTTCTTCCATGACCTTGACGTTCGGTGCTAAGTTTGCATAAAACTTGCATCCCTTCGCATGCTCTCTTGAAGTTGTAGGGAAGAAATGAACCTCAGGGATACTCCATCTTTTATTCCTACAATCACACCTCTTTGTCCTTCATCGTCGATCTAACTCAACCACCTCTTCTTACCATTGAGTATCGCATCGTGCGATTCCCACCAGTCCATACTGATCATTTCGTCATACGATCTTAAGATCGTGATGTAGGTCAGACTTTGTTACACTATCCCCATGGTAAGCGACAGCTCCTACCCCTTCCTCCAACCATCCAATTGGTACTCGAATCCATAATGACGAATATAAACTCGTCATGTTTAATGCCTTTACCTAAATCCTTTCAGCGCGGTACTAGAGTTAGAGCTCTATGTAGCATCGAGGTCTAACTAATACTAAAATTTCATTTCATGAAGGTTCCTTACGCCTCGAGCAAAGTGGATCAGTGCTCGTCCTGGTGGTTATTTACCACGATCATGAATCCTATGGGCCCTTCCCATCTCCACCATGGTAGGGTGTCCTATTGACTCGGTCTTTCTGGCCCTTTCAACCGGACAATATTGTTGGTAAGGTGACTCTCCACATGTCCATTTCCCACCTTCAATCCAATACTCCAGGCCCTAGAATAGAAGTTGTTGGCCCACCATCCTAAGATCCTAGTTTGTTCTGCTGACAAGCCTAATGACAATTGCTAGAGGCGTTGTCATGGATATGGTGGTCCCCTATAGGGAGCCCTCTACAAAGGAACCTATCGTCATGGTTTCGTGAAAAAGGGTTATATAGACATATTTCAATACCAGGATGTCTGGTCTGGCCGACGTCTGATGTCGTTGCACACCAGAGGTTTTCAATCCAAATGATCTTGTAGGAGTCATGTCTGGAATCCTATGGTCAAATATCCTTATCTAAGAGGCCTATTGGACTGCATCGTGCAACATCCGAGGCATTTAGAACCTCACCTTCACACGAAACCTAGAGTTAAGGTTGGTCACGAACTTGTTGATCTCCAGCTTCTTCATGTTCATATGTGAGGCATATTGAAGTAGCTCCATAAATCTAGTCTTATAATCCAACACCATACGACCATCCTGCCGTAAGGAACTGAAATCATCAACCTGGTGCTCAATGAATTCATCTGACAAATACTTCTCCCGAAATTGTTCCCCTAACGCGGATTCGGCGACCATGTTTAGTTGAGGTAGGAGAATCTTCCTACATAGAAGAGCGCTCTTCCCCAGCTGAAGACCGCCTAAGTGGACCTTCGTCCTGGAGGTCACAACCGCGAAGCACCGCACCTTGATCTCCAGCCATGCCTCAAAGGCTGAGCCATTTGTGGCACTCGTGAACTCCAAAACTTAATCTTCTAGATTTTTTCGTGAATGCGACCAGTAATGGCTGGGGTACGTTGTGGACCCTTAAGGGTATAGGTTCCCTAGCCTCATCTCAGTAGAAATGGTGAATCAAGGCCTATGACATTCCCTAGAAGTACTTTTTCAGACCATCCTCATGCCTTATAGCAATCGACTCCAGCCCAAGGACTTGTTCTTCCCCTTGGGGGTTAGACTCCAAGGGCACGAGCTCTTCTACAACAGTCGCACCTCCTTTCCCAGCACCATGTTGTGAACCTCTGCGGTGTCCTCTAATTGAGATCACCGCAAGAACATGTAAATTTTTAATTAGCGCTAAGCTATTACTCAAGAGTGTATTGCAGTAGAAAGAATGACGATCCACAATCGCAGGCTTCAACCCACTCTGATACCATATGTAACAGCCCTAGCCATTACGAAAATAAAGAGACGTACAAGGTAAAAAACAAAATTATCTTTTAAATATGTGATTGGTAATTAAGGCATCATAATAAATATCAACATCACAGACGCAACCTTCAAATAATTTAACGTAGCCATAATAATGCATTAATCATTGATACGACACCAGGAAGATGCATCGTCAACGATCATCAAGGCCCAATAGCATTAAAAAAAAACTAATAAGGTAGCATAACAATCCAAGGCACAAGAGAACTTAATCACTGAACCAATCAAGCGATGACATAAGCCAATGTGCAAGAATTTTAACGTCCACCTCAATCATCCATTAATAAATTGAAGGGAACAAATAAGGTGGTTAATCCATTATCCATTGGTACCCTTGTTGATGCCAGAAAGGATTACTAAACCATCATTCATTAATACATCAATGACACCAGTGAGGGTTGTTAACCCATCAATCCAATATAAAATACAAATGCGCAAACATCTATAATCTATAACTCAGTTATTACAACAATCCACTTGCGTACGAACTCTAATTTCTAAATCCAATATATGAGGACATAAGAGAATGTGCAATGTAAAAATCCATCGCTTTTATGGATTAATCAATCAATGCATCATCTATTTTCTAAGGCGTAGATCCCAAACACTAGATCATGTATTTATCAACAATGAATGACACAAGAGCAACAATTGTAACATGCATACATCGACATACTAAAGGTGCATGAGTGTTCTCAATTAATTCACTGTGCAAGAGAAATCAGTTCAAGACAACAAGCATCCACCTAATCAAGTGCAAGAGTAAACGTCAACTTATTTCCAAGGTGCTAAGGTGATCATCGATTTTTAAAAGTCTCAACATCTCAATAAGGGTGCAAGAACCAACCCATTACATAACCATCAGCATACTCCAAGGCGCAAGGGTACAACCACTTGCCAGATAAGTTTATTCTAATCTACGATGGTAAAGGCTAATCAAGTTAACTAAAAAGTTCATCAGCCAAGCATCTTAAAGGCTGAGCTTTCATTTTCTATATTTTTTGTAGTGAATAAAAGAGGCTCATCATAAATCCCAGCTAGATGAGAATAAAGGGATATCATCAATTTTGTTAATAAAAATGGAGTACGAGGTTAATGTAGCTATCGAATAAAAGACAAGGTTTCAAGAATTAGTATTTATGAAGAACTCATAGCATTAAAATTTATGAACATAAAATCAATGCATAAAAATCTCTGAAATAAAAAAAATCAAGAATTTGTCATTAATCCTCACCGAAAAGGTAACTAGATAAGTATTCTGCAATAACTAAAATTGCTATTATGATTGAATTCGGGCACGCGTAAAGCTATCCTATTCCTATTCAACCGGAAAAAAGACCAATCAATGGGTTCTTATACTAAATATGGAGATCCATGATTAGCATTTTAGTTGTTTATGAATCTGCGTCATTGCTAAAAAGTAAATCTTGGGATGCATCTGATACCACTTGCAAGGGTATTTGTTGTTATTGATAAAGGGAAGGAAATAAGGTAGAATTTCAATCTCGGGTAAAGGTAAGTTGGGTTACCACTCAAAAGGGGATTTTGGATCTCTTAGCACCAGACATCACCTCTGGATTGCGTCAGAGGTAAGAATGATACCCATCAGTTTGTATGTCACGGTAAATAGTTTAAAGGGTGGTCTAATGGATGCAATCTCAGGATTATATCGCTTTAACTTAAAAAACTGGGTTGGTATGCCTAAGTCAAGTGAGGTCTTGATCTAACTTCAGTCAGTAAGTTGCAATAAAAGGGTGAGTAGGGGGAAGAACTAGTGAGGAGATGTAAGGGCCTGCTATGGACATCCGATCTTCCAGCAGCCTAAGGAAGAAAATCTTCAAGAACGATATCCTCTTGGACCCAAAGTTTCAGGCACTGAGATATGTCTAAACGACATAGCTACAACAACACGATGATCAGGCCTACATCACAAGGCTACTATAACATCTTGAATGGATCCTCCATGCCTGAGATACTCAGTATAAGAGGGGAAAAGATAAAACAAGAAACTGATTAAAACTAGTGAAAATATTGCAGTGATCAAACCTACATCACAACAACATCACAACCCTCAACCGGATCCTCCAATGCGAGTGTCTTTTTTTTTGTTTGTTAGTTTTTCTATGACATGTGGGACTAACCTATGGCTAAGAAACCATGACTCAGGGGCATCTAAGCCATCAAAATCACCCAGGGATCGCATCCGGCCTGAACCACACCAACCCTTAACATGGCTGGATTTTTTTTCCCCACAGGTTTTGAACCAGTGACTTTAACATCACGGAGCACCTTAACAACACACTTTGTCACCAACTCTCCTACACCTTAGTGAAAAAAGGTAAGCGGGCTTGGCCCAGTTAATATATGTTCCACGAATAGACCGCGTCTTTACTCGGTTTTGAGCACAAGACCTCACCTTTGTTGCAAGAATGAATTTACCATCCAGCCGCCTCCACCGACCTTCCAATTTTGAGTATCTTAACACAGTGTTTACGGAGATATGGAAAGAAGTTGGCTTTCATTAAACAAGAAGTCTCAAATACATATCATATCCATAGAACCAGAGTCTTCATTAAAATTTTACAATCGGGATCTTATCTCTACCATCGATGCCTATAATATATCAAAATTGAGTATTTATACTCAAAACAAAATCACGGAAGCATATCCGAGTAGATGCATTGAAGGCATTACGTCTGTATTCTTCCTGATAGACTGTGCATGCAGTCTTTGTCTGGACGTGAACCTCTATCATACTCAAAGGAGCCTCAGAACGGACCTATTGATGAGTTGACTAACTGACATTCATTTCCTATGCTTTCTATTTATGGCAGAAACGACGTTCAACCACCACCAACCAACCTTAATAACTGCTTCATTGAGATCAAGGAAGGCTCAAATAAACTCTGCACCTATAAGATGTGTAAGCCTCAAAATTGTCCGTCTAGATCTGATTTGGATGCTTACGGGGAAGCCTGATGGCAGACGTGGTTACTGACGAAGTGATTGGCGCACTCGGTATGGAGTAGCAGGCGGGATATGGCCAGGTGGACAGCTGTGGATGGACAAGGAGATTGAGGATAGAGTGGTGGCCACACAAGAAGGAGCTGAGGTGTAATGGGATGGAGGTGATGTGGAGCAAGGTGGCACAGGTTATGGGATATGAGAAAGGGACAAGTACCAGAGGGACGGTGAGTGGAAGATAGATGGAGGGAGTGGAAGTGATGAGGAGCGGCCACTTGTTAGCCCGGGATAGGACATTATGTGCACATTTGCATATTAGGGTTGTGAAAAGTCATTTGGAACCTCCCCGCTTTTGGGCCTGATGTGTGTCTTTGGCTGACACGTAGCACTTTCACAAACCATGGTTTTTTCCCCGACGTTATCTACCCTTTTTATCCTGTGCGCATGTTGAGGCCCCGATATGGCCATTGAATGTTGATCTAGGGCGCTCCGCTCTCGATCGCCCAAATTTGTGTGTGTCTTATCATGTCGAACAAAAACGTCTCATCACTCCTTCGACTTAGGATATAAGCCAAATTGTGGGTTTTTTGCCCATTTTATTTCTTTCCTTTGCCAAGGGACCAAATTATTAGGAAAAAAAAACCTTACAAATAAATGTGATAACATTAGGCTCCATGGGGGATGTCTTTCTCCCTATGAGATGCCAATAACTCTTCTCCAGTTCCGGTGCCTTACTGTTGGGCTATGGATTCACCTATAAAACTGATAATAAAAAGAAAAACAATATTTACAAAACCATTGGAGCCATTTGTGGCTCAAATAAAGAACTTCTTGAGAAAATTCCCATTTACAGGCACCGAAAACTTGATAGCCCTCCAAATTCTGCAACCTGTATGTATTATTTGGATATATATTATAGATTTTGAAGGGCCCGATCCACAGGGATTCAAACTTGTTTTGATTTCCTCTGTCCTTCTTTGGCGCGTCCCATTTGAGAACCAGAACTCCCAGCTGGAAATCCTCCTTATTGTTCTTCTTATCAAAGGCCTGCTTAATTCTCCACTGACGGTCATGCGCTGTGTCTATCATATGTTCTCTGGTCTATTGCACTTATACCAGTTGATGTATCCTTCTAATCATATCATCAATCTCTTATTGGTAGTCTTGGAAGAATTTTTCTACAGGCAGGGCAAGGTGAGAAGGAAAAACTTCTTCAGCCCACAGACAAGCTGGGAAGGGGAGAGGCTCGGGTATCTCTTTGTTGTCACTCGATCCACCCACAGAGAAAAATTAAGCTTTGAATCCCATGCTTTCTTATTTCCCTCTAGAATTATTTTGATAATCTTTATCAGGATTTTGTTAGAGGACTCTTCTATTCCATTGCCCTGGGGGTAGTAGGGGATAGAGTGGATCAATGAAATTCTGAAATGCTCACAGAATTTGATCAATGGATCAGCTTTGACGGATGCAGCATTATCAGTGATGATTCTGTTCGGACAACCAAACCTTGTCATAATATCTTCAAGGAAACCAATGATCACTTTGTGAGAAGCACTCCTTCTGGGAATAGCTTCTATCCACTTGGTGAAATAATCTATTGTAGTCAAGATCCACCTATGCTGACCACTTGAAGAAGGATGAATTTCTCCAATAAAGTCTAGGCCCCACTACTGAAAGGGTCCTGAAGCTACTACAGGCTTCAATGGAAGAGACTTGAGATGTTGTTTCCCAACGAATTTTTGACATTTGATGCAAGCCCTGATTTTCTCATAGACATCGGTGAATAGAGTAGGCTAGAAGTACCCAGCCCTGACAATTTTGTAGGTTGTGGTTCTCCAGAAATGTTGTCCCCCACACAGGCTACCATGAAAGTCAAACATAATATTTTGGTCCTCCTGTGGGTCTAAACATCTCAGAAGCACACCTAGAGGGTCTTTCCAATACAAGACTTGGTCAATAAGGCAATATCTAATTGCTTTGTGCTTTAAAGCTCTTTCCTTGCTCTTTCCCATTCTGTCAAGGAGTCTTAATTCTTACAGAAAATATATAATGTCTTTGTACCAGGGGCACTCTACCAATGGAGGGTTGTCCTAAGGACTGCCATCAGACAAATCAGGCTGTTGATTTTCTGAGAAAATGTTGATGAAGTTAACCCCCAAAGATTTACAATTAGATTCAGCCAACAGTTTGGCTAAAACTTGAACTTTAACTAGTTTGGTGGGATTTATTTTGTAGATCAAATTCAAGGATCTTGGAAATCCACTTGCTCCTTCTCCCGTCTATGTCAGGATGAATGGGAATGTCCTTCACACAAGATGAATGAACATATGCAATGATCTTTGAATGCAAAACATAGACTCTGAAAGATTTGAGAGATTTCACAAGGGCATAGGCCTATTTCTCCATGATGTCATATTTTACCTCTACATCTCTCAATGCCCTGCTGAAAAATGAAATTGGCTACTCTATCCCTTCAACATTCTTCTGCAACAAATCAACTGCCACCGTATCAAAATAAGAAAAAGAAAAAATCAGAAAATCCTTGGAATAATCAGGACTGACAAGCACATGTGCCTCATTGAATGCCTTCTTGATATGGCTGAAGGATTCTCGAGACTCAACAATCCATTTTACTTCATTTCCCTTTATGAGCATGACTGTGATATGCTTCATCAGTTCAGCAAAATTGGAAACAAACCTTTTCAAGAAATTAATTTTTCCTAGGAAAGACTGAACTTCCTTCCTGGATTTGGGAAATGACAAGGTTTGAATAGCTTCTACCCTTCTTGAATCAATTCTAACCCCATCGGATGATACTATGTGCCCCAATAATTTCCCTTCCTTCATGGAAAACAATGATTTCTTGGGATTTAAGGAGAGACCAAACCTTTTTCACTTCAAGAAGACTTTCCTCAGATGAAAACAATGCTCTTTATCAGATCTGGAAAAGACTTTTATATCATCCAGATAGATGATCACAAATTTATCCTTCTCCCCAATGAAGGCGATGTCCATGGCTCACTGAAAGGTTGCTCATGTGTTTTTAGTAGACTTATCTGCTATGGAAGGCTAATCAGGGATGTCAGACTTCCCTTCCTTCTTCTTAGACCTAAGGTTATATTTATTGGGACTACTATTGGCTTTCTCCCCCTTGCTTAGCCTCTGTTATCAGTATTTGGGACATTCTTATAACCTTGCTTCCCCTCAAACTTCATTTTCTCCATTTCTGCACAAATGGATTTCACCATCTTGGTCAATTCATCCACTTGAGGATGGGATGCAGAAGAACCAAATGTTGAGGCCTCAGATATCCCTCTTCCTCTGTCTCTATCAACTTTGTTCCTAAGTCTATCAACTGCCAATACATTGGATTCTACTTCCAGGGCTACATATTGCATATGAGATAGGGAAGAAGCTCTTCTTTCTCTGATCAGGAGGCAGAAGTCAGGGTCAAAAGCACTAGCATAAGTGATTTTTGCAGAGGCTTTAGTACGTTTTATCTCGGCAGGGATTTTATTGTAGAAATCTGAGACATATTCTCCCTCTTTCCTCTTCAGGGATCCAAACCCTGTGATATAATACATAAAGTCATTTTTCCCCCCACTGCCTCAAGAAAACATCATCTAGAGCTTCAATCCCAGCAATAGATCTAGGAGTCAAGCCCTTGAACCATTTCCTAACCTCACCATCAAGGCTCTGGACAAAGACTCTCATCCAGACATCTTCATTTTCAATACTTAGATTGTCTGCATAATTGTAGAAGGCGGCAAGGTTCTCTTCAGCAGTTATATCCTCTTCTTTGGTGAACTTAGGCATATTTTTCAAGTAATTTCCAGCAGAGAGAGAATTCATAGGCTGAGGTAAGACTACAGGGGCATATCTTGCTGCCACTATGGCATCCATTATGTTTCTAGAAGGATTAGCACCTGCCATATGGATGTGAGGTGGAGAAGAATTAGGAGGAGAAGGTGTTAGAATAGGGGAGGTTGGAACTGAGCTTCCGAGAGGAAAGAGAAACAACAGAGGATTTGGAGAAAAATATAGAGGGCTTGAGGGAATAGGGGTCTCTCTTTCCACGAAATTAGTAACTCTAATAGGAGGAGGAGTGGTAAAGCCCGAGGTAGGAAAATCTTCTGAGGCATTGGGTCTAAACCATGGTATGACTTCAGGGGAGAGAGGAGTGACAATGGTTTCTCCCTCCAATCCCAGACCAGGAGGGGAAAACTCAACAAGAACACTCCCAAAATTCAAAGTTCAGGAAACTCCAACAGAAGGTATAACAAAAGGATGAAAGCAGAAATTGGAGTTCCTATAGGATAATGAAAATCATCAGAAATACATGGTTCAGAAGTAGACGTACCTTCATGAAGGGCCTTTCCCTTTCTGATAATTTTCTCTGGGTTAGCTTCAGGTGTTTCCAAAGGTAGTTGTGGAGTAGACCTCGTGTGTTTGTCTCTGGAAGCCACAACTGAAACAATGGAGTCGCCAATAGATCTGCATCAATGGAGTCACCACAGTGGAGTCGTCAGGTGCGTAGTTGCAATATTTATTTACTAGGTTCTGATGCACCTTCAGAACCAGTAAGCTTTGTCATTCAATCCCAGGGAAAATCTTCAATTCATCCTCGACAACGGTGCCATAAATGTTAGAACCAGAAGTCACCTTTGGATTGCGTAAGAGGTAAGCCTGAAACCCATCAGTTTTTTTGTCACGGTAAATAGTTTAAAGGGTGGTCTAATGGATGCAGTCTCAGGATTATATCAATTTAACTCAGAAAATTGCGTTGGTATGCCTAAGGCAAGTGAGTTCTTGATCTAACTTCAGTCAGTAAGTTGCAATAAAAGGGTGAGTAGGGGGAAGAACTAGTGAGGAGATGTAAGGGCCTCCTATGGACATGCGGTCTTCCAGCAGCCTAAGGAAGAAAATATTCAAGAATGATATCCTCTTGGACCCAAAGCTTCAGACACTAATATATGTCTAAACGACAGAGCTACAACAACACGATGATCAAGCCTACATCACAATAATACTATAATAGCTCGACTGGATCCTCCATGCCCGAGCTACTCAGTATAAGAGGGGAAACGATAACACGAGAAACTGATTAAAAGTGGTGAAAATATTGCAGTGATCAAACCTACATCACAACAACATCACAACCCTCGACTAGATCCTCCAATTCTGAGTGTCTTAACACAATGTTTACAGAGAGATGGAAAGAAGCTGACTTTCATTAAACAAGAAGTCTCAAATACATATCATAACCAAAGAACCATACACTTCATTAAAAATTTACAATCAGGAGCTTAGCTCTACCATCGATGCTTACAATATATCAAAACTGAGTATTTATACTCAAAACAAAATCATGGAAGCATATCCAAGTAGATGCATTGAAGGTGTTGTGTTTGCATGCTTCCTAACAGATTGTGCATGCAGTCTCTGTCCAAACGTGAACCTGTATCATACACAAACGAGCCTCAGAACGGACCTGTTGATGAGACGAATAACCGACAGTCCTTTCCTGTGCTTTCTATTTATGGAAGAAACAATGTTCAACCACCACCAACCAACCTTAATAACTGCCTCATTGGGATAGGGGAAGGCTCAAATCAACTCTGCACCTATAAGACGTGGCAGCCTTAGCATTCACCATCTGGATCTGAGCTGGATGCTTATGGGGAAGCCTGACGACAGACGTGGGTGTTGACGAAGTGATTGGCGCACTCGGTATGGAGTAGCGGGCGGGAGATGGGCAGGTGGACAATTCTAGATGGATGAGGAGACTGAGAATAGAGTGGTGGCCACACAAGAGGGAGCTAAGATGTAATGGGATGGAGGTGATGTGGAGTGAGGTGGCATAGGTGGTGGGAGATGAGAAAGGGACAGGTACCAGAGGGATGGTGAGTGGAATACAGATGGAGGGAGCAGAATTGATGAGGAGTGACCACTTGTTAGCCCGGGATAGAACATTATGTGCACATGCGCATATCAGGGCTACGACAAGTGATTTGGAACTTCCCCGCTTTTGGGCCTGATATGTGTCTTTGGCTGACACGTAGCATTTTCACAAAACACGACTGTTTTCCCCGGCCCACTCTACCCTTTTTACCTGTGTGCATGTTAAGGCCCCGATATGGCCATCGACCATTGATCTAGGGCACTCCGCTCTCGACTGCCTAGATTTACGTGCATCTTATCATGCCACGCCAAAACGTCTCATCACTCCTCCGATTTAGGATATAAGACAAATTGTGGGTTTTTTGCCCATTTTCTTTCATTCCTTCACCAAGGGACCAACTTCTTAGAAAAAAAACCCCCCCTTACAAATAAATGTGATAACAGGATCGATTTCCATCGTTGTGGAAACATTGACCATAAATAAATTAGGGAGAGGACATTGACGGAAATTAAGTTGAACGAATTACCCAACCGATTAACACGTTAATTATGATTAAGATAATGCATGAATAAATTTTGATTAAGAACCTGTCTCTGTCTATTAAGATAACACAAGAGAATTAAAAACTGACTGGGAAGGAGATTTTGTCTATTAAAGAAATCGTTTGAAAAATTAAAACATGTTTAAGGAATTGATTCAAGAGTGAGGTAACTAGGCATGACCCGTTTCCTCAGTAATACGGACCTGGACAACTACAGACATCAATGGTTGTAATTTCAGGTTTAAATTTCCTCTAGTTGTTAGGCTGTGCGCGCAAAGGTACGTTCTCGGCATGGGAGAGATGCAGAGGAAAAAGCAGGGAACCGTTGAGGGGAAGCGCATAATGTGGGTAGGAAATGCGGAGTGAGGGGGGCGTCAAGGTCAGACCGAAATTGAGCAAGGGAGATACACAGAGGGGGAGAACGCTGTAGAGAGGGAGCGGGGGAGGCATTTCGTGAGCCTTATCCCGAAAAACATAGGCAACTTGCTGCAAAACCAAAAATGTTGAGGCCAGCTCCAAATTCGATGAGGAACATCCATCGCAGAGGGTAAGGGATTCGATGTTTTTGGATTCATGGAACCGGGAAGGGAGCTCAGACATTCTGTCTCGGTACACATCAAGGCGGCTACGTCGGACAAGCCTTCCACATCCTTGTAATAGATCTGGATTTAAGTTTATTTTTTTTAAATTCAAGTGGTTAGGCTCAGAATCAAGTTTGGTTTTTCTCTTTTGAATTTATCAGAATCGAGCTCTGGAATCTGTGTTGGACAAGCCATTGGAATTATAATCTGGACACAGATACGATCTCCTTGCTACCGATTATTTAGTGTTCTAGAATTTAGGCTGAGAATCGTTTGCGAGAGTAGATCTGGGATTAAGCATTGGATAAAGCATACGGAAGGATATATTGTAACCATTGAATATACCCTATATCTATCCCATAGATATGGTTGAGAAATCTGGGAAGACATATAGTTTATGATAAAAATCAACCATGACCTAGCCACATGCCATATACTTACAGGGTATCAATGAAACTATGGATGGTTTACAGTTACCAGAATTTTCATAAGTCGTATGACATTCGTATTTTCAAGCATAATGCAAAATATAATAATTACGACGGTGGAACAGAAAATTTATTCATATAACAGAACTGAATTATATCCTTTAAAATACATCAACTTGGACTTATACATTATACTCATCTAAATTTATACAAAATTTATTCACATAAATAGAACATAATCGTATCCCTTAACTGCATCGGTATAGATTTATACATTTATACTAATATAAAATTTATGAAAAATTATTCATATAAACAAAACAACATCGTATCCTTTAACCTAATAAAAACAAGAAGTAACACATACTTGTAATTAATGGAGCCTTCAATGAACCCGCCTAAGTGCATCCCATACTCTAAGTCGTGATGTAATCTCTTTTATCGATCCTACGCAACCGATGACGTGAACCCAAAGATGCCCTCTCCTGCTTGCGCTCCATCCAGCGCCCCGCTCGCTAATCGTGAAGACTTCACCGGTACCTCCCAACCAATGCTAGGGGTACTCTTCTTCCCCTTGAGCACCCTGATCCGTAAAGGGGCAACTCACACAACCAAAGAATAATCTAGCACCCAACTCGCCCCACAAGGTCGAGCTACCACTCCCCTTTCGAGCTGAGTATCCCAAATCCCACAAGAAAAATCAATCAAGCAAAATATCAACAACATAACCTTACACCTACCAATCGCTTTTTCTACTCCTCCTTCGCCATCCTTTTTATATATTTTTCTTAGTGATTAGTTTCCCAAACCCTCATTAGATTCTTTTTATTAAATTTAATTTAGGAAAAATCTCCCCCTTACACTTGTCCTAGTTGCACCAGAAAATCATTTAATTAATTAATAAATTTGCCTATTTCCCTCACCCACCTAAAAGCATTCCTAAAAACGCTTCTATGTGTCCCTTTATTCCCTTACAATTCTTAAATCACTGACACCTTTAGTTGAGTTCACAATTAGAAATTTCCAAGGACTAGATTCCCTACTATGTTTGACATTCCCTTTTTCTTTAAGTTTCCCCTTTTTATTTAAGTTCAAATTTAGCAAGTCTACACATAAACAACAATTTTCCTTTTTAATAATTTAATCCTTCATTAAAATTTTACTTTATTTGTTTATGTTTGAATTTTTTTTATCCCCCCCATTGTTAAATGTCCATTTAAATATCATTTGTTCACATGCCCTACTTAGACATAGGTTTTAAATTCACTTGGATCGGAAACATTTTTTAAGGGGAAAATATAATTATTACTCTTTACTCACGCAACCTTCATTTTAGGGCAGATCAAGTCCTAAGGTGACATAGTTTTCTAGGTACTAAGTTCAGTAACTTACTTGTGTTAAAATCATGGCGTTCCCTTCAAGATTCACTACGTGCTCCAAGGGTGCCACTCGCCTGCATTAATGTTTAATTTACGCGACATTCCCTTCAAGACCACTACGTGCTCCAAGGGTGTCACTCGCCTTTTGAGTGATTTTGGTAGACGTCAAACCCTTGGAGTCAATACTCCGTCAGGTGACCTTGTGGGAGACTAAGGTCCTATAAGGAATAAATACCATGCCTTATTGCGCACCCCTTAGAATAATTGTGAGCGACTGTCACAGTCTACCCTCACGACAACGTGGATCTCTCGAACTAGGTAATCGTTAACCTATAGTTTGAGCCATGGTGAGAGTGCTAGTAGGTTGTGGCAGGGTTGCTGCCACACCTCTCCCTCAAAATATTTGGTTTTCATGCATGACCCCTTTACTCCCAATGTGAGTCTGGTTAGAAAGCTATTGTCAGCCTGCATCCATAAATGAAATGTGTTAGTGATAACAATCAACATCATAATATCTAGTCATATTTAATATCAAAACATTCAAACCATAACAATCCACTCCCTAACATGATCTAGAGTCCAAGGTGATCCATTGATTCCCTCGAACTCCTCAAGCATCTAGGGTCCTACACACTCAGGAAAAACCATTCAATATCCCCTGTCTATATAAATATAAAAAAATATCATATCACCAAGTACACAACATCTCATAATCATAATCAAACAATCAATTGTATTATGAACTGGATCACTTGCACGCAAGTGTCCTCAAATAATAATTCCAATTAGGTGTGCACAAGAGCGAGATGTTACACCTTCATCTTCCTCTCTCCCTATTAATATCTCCCTCCACCCCTTCCTAGATTCCTTTCTTTCTCTCCCTCTTCCTCTCTTTCCACTCCCTCCCCCTCTTCCTCTTCCCCTCTTCCCCTCCTCATTTTCTTCCCCCCTCCTCTTGTAAGTTTTAAGCATTTCCAATTTAAATAATTCATATATCAATTATTAAGAAAAAGTAAATAATGGCACACACACACTCAATACACAAATTTATTGCTTGGAAACCTGTAAATAAGAAAACCAAAAAAACTTATAGTGACACCTATCTCTTCTTTGTTGTATTAACTTCACCATTTTATTCACAAAAGATCCATAACAAGAGGCTAAAACAAAATTATATCATAATTTACAAAAACTCTAAGAGGAATAAACCCTAAAATCCAAAAATCCTCCTCCCAGAAGATATGATGGTGAAAGGATGATGGGCCCTAGGAAACCTAGTTTTTTCATCAACTTCTCGGGGCCATAGCTTTCCCATAAAAACTCCATTTTGGGTCCACTTTATCTTTGGATAATATTTATGGGAAGAGATATTTTATCTAAGGGAATCCTTTGGATTCCACCCTTATCGTAATGAAATCCTCATAAACACTGTTTAGGACCCAAAAATGTGTCAAAAGTTCAAGACCCAAAAATTGTTGTAAATTTAAGTATAGGGTTTAACATCATCTTTGAGATGGTGAAAATATCAATTGAACACCTAGATTATCATTTATGGTTCTTTCTCTTCCTCCTACTCCTTTTCCTCTCTTTATTTTTTCAACTCCTCACCCTTCCTCTTCTTCTTCTTCTCCCCCTCTTCCTCTTCATCATCCCCTCCTTCCTCATCCTATTCTTCTTCTCTCCCTCTTTGTTTACCTTTTTCTTCCCCTCCTTCATCTTCTTATTTTTCCCCAAATATTCCTTCATTAATCAAATATTTTTTTTATTGAATGTATTATATTCTCCCATTATAAATATGGTGAGGGTGACTCAAAGGGATCAGAGGGTATTGAAAATTGTTTAACCTATATGTTTTTTATTACGTACTTAATGTTAGATTTATTTATTTTTGTTCAAATCACGCTATTTTATTATTTTTTTATGAAGTGAAGATGAAGAGTGTTCAAAATATGAGGGAATTAGAAGTATTTCAATCATCTTATAATGTCAAATTAATTTCATTTCCTTATATTTGTACATAATTTTTCATGCAATGTTATATACGAACTTCACATTTCCTTGGGAATGATGGTGTACAACTTATTTACAGGAAGAATGAATTACATGGTTGTTTTATTATTTAATTTAAAACTTCATCGTTGTGTTTATATGTACATGGTTTTTTTCTTCCTTTGCATGGAATTGATTAAATATTTGTGTGGTTAAATTTCATAAAATTACATTTATGGATAGATGGTTTGTTTCTCTCATGGTGTGAAATTCACTAGATGTCAATAAATTATTTCATTTAACTATACAAAGTTATTTCCTTTATTATTCATATTCTACAAAACAAAATTATACTAATCATTAATCTCATCAATATTTTAATATTTTAAAATTGGTAATTATAAAAAAATATTATTAAATAATCAATAATACTTAAATATGATGCAAATATGATGCAAATGTTATGGGAAAAAATTATTATTTTGATGTTATCATGAGACTAGTACAACACACTACAATGCTAGAATGATGCATTGTGATTCTAGAACGATGCAACATACATACTCTTGACAAAAACTCAATGAAAAAGTGATTATTTAAGTTTTATTTGCAATAATATGTGACATTAGCATGATGTAGTAGACATTTTTCCATCATATTCTTAGTCACTAATATAATTCCTTCTAGAGAACGTGTCAAAAAATATGACACAAATTCGACGTAAAGTTGATGCAAATTACATTTCACCCATTAGAATCATGTTTTGCATCATCCAAACCTGAATTGTTTTTCTAGAAAAATGCATCGGGAGACAACACTAATGATGATGCTACAAACCTTTATTTCATTAGTGATTATATAGGCCATGACATCCATTATTTTTGTGAAAAACATATTAATGGCACCCATATTCATAATGAGAGGCCAAGGGTTTCCTAAATATGTCTTTTGTGGTGGTTAGAGGACTTGTTCATAATTCTTGACCATGAGAATATTCATATAGGTCCTAAGGATACTTTTTTTTCTTTCCTAACCATAGTTAAATCCTTGAGACCCAATTGTGTTGCAAAAAAACTCCTAATGGAACTCAAATCCCACTTGGAGTCTAAATATCCATTCGAGAGGATCTGTGTGGTATTTTGAGACCTCGTTCATATCCCTTGAGCATGAGAAGCATATTTAATGGCCTAATTCCCTCGCTTTCCTCCCCTAGCCATGGTGAATTCTCTAAGATTCATTCCTAATGTAAAAAACACAGTAATGGTGACCATTTCAAATTGAAGGCCAAGGATCCTTATTTCCTCTCATGTCCATCCTAAAAACCTTAAGACCAATTCCTAGTGTGAAAAATCTACTTATGACACCCACATTTGTTTTTATCAAAGGGGAAGAATTACCTACATAGGCCTTGTATGGTGATATTGTATAGAAGTTAGGGGTCAGGGATTAATTTTACAGTGTTAAGAATGATTTGGGTTAAAGGTTACAAGTACTAAAATGAAAAGTTTTATGGTGTTTAGGGTCTAACGATTGTAAAATGAACATGCATGGCTTATGGAATGCATGTGTGTTATTAGCATGCATGAATTCTATAATGTGTACATATTATTTCTAAATAAAAATAAAAGTGGAACAAACAACAACCTCAATCTCCCTGAAAAAAGGTGAGAAACTATGGATGATAACAAACATCTATTGGGGAATTCTAGGAAAGTATTCTGGAAAGAACTGCATGCGATGTTTTAAAAACTTCTCACACAGTTTTTTTCCAGAAAACGTGTCTAGCATTATGAATAACTATGGAAACCTACACACTAAAAATCTATTGGGAAAACGTTTATTAAAAAAATGGTGTCATTTGAGGGATTTTTTATCCATTTACAGTTTCCTATCCTTGTTAATATTAGAAATATATGTAATGAATGAAGAAAGTATTTGAGGATAGCATATCCTATTGAAAACAACATTGAAGGAAGAGATAAAACAAGGTTAGGTATGAAAAATGTAGGATATTAACAGATACCATTCCAATTTCTAGCACAATGGATGCGATTGTTGTTTTCGCTGGATCACCACACACAAAGTGCAATATTTTGATAAGGTTCATTCCAATTTTGAAATCAAGTTAGTATCGAGTGGCTATTTAATAAAAAAAAATGTGTGTTAACAAGAAAATTATGGCACTTTGTGTTGGAGAAAATTCTATTAATGATTAAATTAAAAAATAAATTGGTGCACAACATTATAGTGAAGAGGTTCCCATGGTGCAACCTCTTGTTGAATATTTAGACATTCCTCAAACTAGTGATGAACATATCTAATTTTCTACTATTCTTGACATGCAAGGGATTGAAGGGTTAGGAACTCCTTCTGCAAATCCACAACATAGAGGTGAAGATTGATATACTAAAGTTCCATCATCTTTTCCTAAACTAAGCAAAATGCACCAAATAAATCCTAAACAAATTCAAGTGGATGAAAATTCCATAGCATCCTTTGAAGGTAATCCATATAACTAAACTATTCATGACCAATTGTACAAAATATTTAGTAGTTTGATTGTTGTTAGGAAACTTTTAGGCATAAATATGGTTAAAAGTTCATAAACAATAAATCATATTGTTAAAATCCCTTTGTATGTTTTTCATACAATTGGTAAGAAAACTCATTTGAAATACCATAATATAACCCAACATGTACTGTCGCGATCAATTGTTATCAAGATTGCAAAAAAATGTTGTTTGTTCAAGAAAACATATCATGTCATTAAACTAAATGTCAAAAATTGTTTGAAAGTATTATATTAGAAGAGATTACCTTGACACAATAGGCTGAACAAATTTGTGGGCCTTCAGTAGTAGCTTACCTCGTTTTGACATGAATTGAAGTAGTTAAGGGACTAGTGTAGAAGTTTTGGCATGAGAACATTAATCCTTATTCTAACCAAAATGATGTACTAAAATTGGGAAAGGTTTATAGGGACCATGAATCCCAAATTAAACACTTTCTCGACATGACACAGATAGAACACCATGAGATATTTCCAAAATGATCATAATGTATTAAATGTGGGCCAAAGATATTTTAATAAATGTAAGCCTTGATATGTTAGAATAAACAAAACAAACAATATTGTAGATACAACATATAATTTGGTTATGACATGTCTATATACATTCGTCATGTTCTTCATATTAGCCTTGGGAATGAATTCTCAATGATACTACCATTGACATTATCTAGATACCTTATTCATAATATCATGTGTACAAGGCCATATGGACAAACATATTATGACAAAACTTTATTATATGGGAATTCCCTAGGTGTAGTGGAATGGCATTATTGAGTAGTGCATGAGAGTGAAGAGTATGAATTTAGGAGGTCGGTGGATATCATGCACAACTTGAAATATGTTTCAAATATGTCATGTATGTACTATATGGTGAGAAATAAAGTAGAAAAGATAATTGGTCACATCCTAGGTCAACGATGTATCCTATAAGGGAATATTTTCTTTCAAATTTCAGTTAGAAATGTCGAGAAGGATTTAATGTAATAGTTAACTTGTTTCTTAATTTTTGTGCCACCAATTACAAGTCTATGAATTCATCGAGGAATTATTAGAAAAGACATAATAATATGCTCAACATGTCCATGTGGCTTGATGGTATAATAAACATTTTATAATATGAAAAATACACTTCCCATTAGTACTATATTGTTAGTGGTGGATTTTATTGAGAACTACACCTTCAAATCATAAAATGATATTCAAATCCCATATTATCACTCAGAGTAAGTCAACCTAATGGCCCATGTCACATAAAAGCATTGAACAATTAGAAATGAAGAGAAAAGAGTAATATTGAAGCAGTATCACTTCCACATAAGTGATGATAAGTGCCATGAATTCACTGGTGTACAACATTTCTTTCAGTTGTTCTACAACCACTTGAATGCTAAAAATACATAGATGGATCGACATTGGATTTAGTTGAATGGATATGAAAACCACTTCAATAATGTTCATTTATCTCAATTTTTGTGTCGGTTTCACAAAAAATATAAGGTGCCACATGTTTGGAACTATTTTGAGACTAGGCATGGGAAAGGGGAGCACAATGGAATTGGTGTGTGTGTAAAAAATATGTTACATAGGGACAAATTAAATTTTATGGGAAATTTTCCAATTCAAGATGAAAAATATAAAGTTGAATGGATTTCTTTAGTAATGGTAGAGGGAACAAGAAGGTCAGAGGAATTAGAAAGGAAATTACATCTGCAAACAATTTTTTGGGAGGTGGTTGATATAAATGAATCGTATGCATATCATTTCAACATAGTACATGGCACTTGTGGATTGCACTTATTTCATACCTCAAGCAACAAGTTGGTCAAAATATGGACAAGAAATCTCACTTTCCATCGTTATGCATTTCCATCACCTAGGGAAATTGTTAATTTATATATACACGTAAGACTTATACACCCTGTTGAATTTAAATCTAGGTTATTTTCATAATGACATTCAATTCCAACTAATAACATTTTAAGACTTCCTAAACTTCAAGATCACATTAGAAAATTTTTTAATCATCTTTAAGAAATGTTGACCTCCTTATGTCTCTCAAACACCATAACAATTCATAACAATTGAATTCAAAATCCCTTACATTACAACTAGAATTCATATCTTTAATTAAAAAAATAAAAGAAGCACCATAACCTTTGATTATGGATTCCTCTCACACACCATAATGTTTGAAGCTATGTGAAGGTTGTCAAAAACATCAAAACCATAAAAATGAACGATAACCATGAAAATGAAACATCAACATTTCTTTAAAAACATCTCTAAAGTGTAAGTGTGTATTTCAAAATGGCCCAAATGTACATTTATTAAAAAATGTCACATCATGCCTAAGCATGAAATGGAAACTTGTGCCCAAAATACAAAATGGAAAGCTCATGCCCAAAGTAAAAAATGGAAACTCCGACCCATAGTAGAATATCCTCGTGTTGAAAATAAAAAACATATGCACTCATTGACCCTATCACCCTCACCACTATGTGGAATATCCATATGTGACATTCCTCTTAATTGCACTTAAGGAAGCATGAGGTTGCCTACGTCAAGGATTTTTGGATTTTTGCACATATCTTGAGACTAAAAAAAATGATATTTATAAGTTATTTTTCACAATTTTAAATATCAACAAAATTAAAACATAAACTTTCAATTCAATATAACAAAAAATCATTGCAATTGACGCAGTGAGTCTTGTGCACAATGTCCTCCGCCTCGACCTAATCCTTTTTGCAAAATTTATAAGCAGTCAACTAACACAAAATTGAAATTCCTATAATGAAATCATATTTGCACAAAAAATAAATTCATTGACTTCATATCTAGCCAAGATAATCTTGGTAAATTTCAAACATTATCTAGGAAGCAAAACCGTCAATTAAACCTCCTACTCCAAGGAAAGAAGTATCGTGGATGAAATGCAAATAGATGTGGAGTTGGTACAAAACACAACATTAGACACACCACTAATAAATGCAACAATGGTAGATGTAGCATAGGTAGAATCCATAGTAGAAAAGGGAAGAAATCATTCGTGAGTAGTAACACTATAAGGGATAAACAATGGCCTTTGAAAGTGTGCAGGGGTGATTTATGATATTATCCCATCAATGGATGCAAATAATAGGTGTTGAACTAGTTAGTGGTAGAAATCGACAATCATAAGAAAAAAAAACATATTAATGGACAAATTTAACTTGTTAAATACCTAGGTGAAGGACATGCTAATAGAAATTATGATGTTGATTGTTGTAGTTGTAACAAATGCATGACCAAATTCTTATAGAAATTGTGCATAAGGTGGATGACTAAGAAATTCCATTGGAGAATGTAGATTTTAAACTTGTACAATAATTTACTGCAAACAAATTTTCAATAAAAGAACATAAAAGATACAATGGAAAATACAGACATTACACAAATATTTTTCTCCTGGAAACCCAAACCGGGAAAACCAACATATTCTATATTCATTCACACCATGCATTGTTTAGAATACAATATACATATAGGAGACAATGACATACAAACACCTAATCCAATGCCCTGTATTAATCAACAACCCTAATTCCTTAATCAAAAATAGAAAACCATCGGCAAAAAACCATGTGCCTAAAAAACACCCATAACTAGACACGAAAAAATGAGGACTACCCAAAAATGGACACGAAAACTGAGGAAAATTATTTTTAAGGATGTTTCCCTCAAACCCCTACAGCCCCCCCTCTTACCCCTGTGCACACTCGACGCATCATAGACACTATCTCTAGTCGTGAAAATAATATAACATATCTCCAACATTATCCCACTTGTTGTTTTATTTGCATATAGGGAGTTACAGGGTTACATAGTCAACAATCCAGGGCAACAATGCCCATAGATCATCTACACCAAGAGAACTTCTCAATGCTCACATATTCTTTTAATGAATATGCAACATTCTTAAAATTTTCCATCTTCATCAACAACACTTTATTTTCTTCAACCATGTCTCTCACAAAGTGATATTGAACATCAATATGCTTTTTATTTGAATGATAAGTCGGGTTCTTCGCCAAAAAAAATTGCACTCTGACTATCACAATCTATCCTTATAGATTGTTGTACCAACCCAATACCTGAACACAATATTTGTAACCATATTGTTTCCTTTGTTGCATGCGTGTTTGCCATGTATTCATCTTCTGTAGTTGAAAGTGCCACTATAGACTGTCTTTTTCTCATCCAACTAATTGCTCCTCCAAACAGGTTAAACACATACCCTCTTGTACATCTCCTACGATCCATATCTCTATCCTATTATGCATCCACACAACCATGTATGTCCAACACTTTGTCCAATCCTGGTCTTCCTTGGTAGCACAATCCATAGATAGCAGTGCCATGCAAATACCTAAAAACCCTATTTATTGTTGTCCAATTCTCCTTCCCTAGTTTTGACATATACCTGCTCAAAATGACCACTACATGTGCAATGTCCAGTCTAGTACAAACCATTGCATACATCAAACTTCAAACTGCACTCGCATATGGAACAAGAGACATGTCCTCCTCCTCTTCTTCTATCTTGGGACATTGATCCACAAATAGATTTACACCTACAAGAATAGGGACTTTGATCGATTTACATTCCTGCATATTAAAACTCTGCAATATTGTCTGCACATATTTTCTATGATTTAACTAGAGTTTCATGTCTTTCTGATCTCTTTTAATTTCTATACCCAAAATGAAATTTGCAGCACCAAGATTCTTCATGTCAAATTTAGAGGACAACTGAGTTTTCACATCCTGGACAATCTCCTTGTTGTTTCCTATCAAAAACATGTCATCCGCATACAAGACCAAATAAATCAAATGATCACCAATTAATTTGAAATACACATAGTGATCCTCTTTGCTTCTTGTGAATCCAAGTCCCAACATATGAGTATCAAATTTTTGATACCACATCCTTGGTAATTGTTTCAAACCACACAGGGACTTTTCCAACCTGCATACCAGTTCCTTATTTCCCTTCATAGAAAATCCTTATGGTTGTTTCATGTAGATTTCTTTTTTCAAATCCCCATGTAGGAATGTTGTCTTCACATCCATATGTTCTACTTCAAAATCAAATGCAGCAACAACAGATAAAATAAATACAATAGAGGTTAACTTGGCAATACAAGAAAAAATCTCACCAAAATCAATTCCCTCAACCTAGGAATAACCCTTCGCTACTAATTGAGATTTGTATTTCTCCACTTTTCCTTCTGCATTAAACTTCTTTTTAAATACCCATTTGTTGCCAATGGTATTTCTTCTAGTCGACAACTCCACTAGATCTCAAGCCTCATTCTTATCCAAGGCTTCCATTTCTTCATTCATGACCTTTTTCCAAATTTTTCCATCCTCTAAATCCACTTCCACCTTGACAATTCTAGGATCATCATCAACAATAGACAAAGAATAATTTGAATGAAAATTAGGTGGAGTATACCATTCTGTTTTCTTTCTTTCCCGTTCTGATCTCCTCAATACTGGAGTATGCGGATCTTCTTCTTCTGGTTCTTGTTCTTCTGTAGAGTCCGATTCATCATCCCTTAAATCAAACTCTATTTTCTCTGGTTCTTTCTTACTTGATAGGACATCCCATTTGACAACATCTTTTATTTCTATAAATACCACATCTCATATATACACAACCTTCTTGGTTTCTGGGTTCCAAAGCTTATACCCTTTGAGACCATATTTATAACTAATAAAGATACACTTTTCATCCTTCTTATCTAGCTTGCTCATGTTTTCCTTTGGAACGTCAACATAGGCCTCACAAACAAATACCTTGAGATGTGTGATAGAGGGTTTCTTACAAGTTCATACCTCATGTGGAGTCTTGTCATCCAATGTTTATGAGGGTGATCGATTGACTAGGTAACATGCAGTACCCACTACCTCTGCCCATAATTCTTTCCCTAACATGACACCATTGATCATGCACCTTGATTTTTCCATTAGCGTCCTATTCATCCTTTATGCAACTCCATTATGTTGAGGTGTATATGGAGTAGTCTTCTGCCTTTCTATACCACAGTTCTTACATAATTCTTCAAATTCATTCCCGCTGAACTCTCCAACATTATTCATCCTCAACACCTTAATTATTTTTTATGTTTGATTCTCAAAAGAGCCTTGAAATATTTAAACCTGTCAAAGACTTCAGATTTCTTCCTGAGGAAATATATCCAAGTATTCCTTGAGAATTCATCTATAAAAGAGACATAGTACACATATTTTCCCAATGATGGAACCAACACAGTTCCAAACACATCAATGTGCACTAGCTGTAAAAAAATTTCTACCCTCATTGCAACAAAGGGGGATCTTACCCGATTTTGCTTCCCATATACACAATTTTCATAGAAATCAAACTACAAAGAGTAGTTAGATATACTTTCAACCATACCTTTGCTATGTAGTAGTCGAAAACCCTTCTCTATGATATGCCCCAGTCTTTGATGCCACAACATAACGTTTTCTCCAGAGACTGTGGGATCTCTTTCTTCTCCAAATTCAATATCATGAACAATGGAACTATTACACCCATCACTAATAGTGATTCCTTGAAACTTATACAGAGTTCCAAACCGAACTCCCTTCAGCAACACCATTGCTCCTCGAACCATCCTACAGGTTTCCTTTTCAAATATTGTTTTTTCCCCTGCATTGTCCATTTTTTTTCACAGAAATCAAATTTTTGGCCAATCCTAGGATGTGTAGAACACCATGTAGTGTTCTAATCCTTCCATCTATGAGCCTCAACTTTAATTTTCCTCATACTATGATTATGGTTGTTGAGTCATCACCGAGGAAAACATTACCTCCAACATACCTTTCATATTCACAAAACCACTTCCTATGGGGATTCATATGAAAGGATGCACCTGATTCAACCAACCATGCCTCATGATTTTCATGTGTGCTTGAAGAATCCAAGTACACATCCTCTCCTTCTTCCTTGGAGGTCTTTTCTTATGTAGAAGGAGCTTCTTCAGATCCCTTCTTTTTCTCAACTTTGGATCTACACTGCTTCTTGTAGTGCCCTTATTTTTCACATCTCCAACATAACTTTATAAACTTTCCAGGATATTTAGATCAACCCTTAGACTTAGATATCACACTTGAGTACTTAGATCTATTTCTTTCCTAGGAGTGTCCTCTTGCAAATAATGCATATGTTCTTTTTCCTTCCATGTTCCTCCATCTCATATCCTCTAACAACAAGGATGATACCACTTCATCAAAATTCAAGGAAGTTGTATTACTACCTATGGCCACAACAAGACTATCCCACGAGTCTGGTAAAGAGAACAGTAAAACGATACACTTATCTTCATCTCAAATTTAAAATCACATATACTAACTGACTTACCACAGTATCGAAGGTGTTCAAATGCTCTGCCATCGAGTCTCCATCTCTCATCATCAGGTTATACAACTTCTTTCTCAGGAATAGTTTATTTACTAGGGACTTAGACTGATACAACTTCCCCAACTTATCCCATAAATACTTGATCGTAGCTTCCTCTGACACATTCAGTAATATTGAATCTGAGAGAGACAGACATATTGTACTATTCGCCTTTCGATCCAACTTTTTCCATTCATCTGTTGAATTTCCTGTAGGTGCAGTATCTGGATCCACCACGATCCACTGATCTCTATCCACCAATAGATCTTCCATCTTGAGCTTTCACATATCAAAAATTTCCCATTAAGCTTCTCGATCTCCATTTTCAAACTTCTCACCATTTCTTTTCACCTGAAAAATCAATAAAACAGATCTCCCACTGTAACAAGGCTTATCATAGTCTCAATCCAAACCCCTGACCACAAAGGTGTCCCCCCGAAGCCAATAATTTCTTTGATACCAAATGTAGATTTTAACCTTGTACAATATTTCACTGCAAACAAACTTTTAATAAAAGAACAAAAAAGATACAATGGAAAATACACACATTACACAGAGAGTTTTCCCTTGGAAACCCAAACCGGGAAAACCAGCATATTCTATATTCATTCACATCATACATTTTTTAAAATACAATATACATATAGGATTCATCAGCATCGAAAACCCTAATTCAATGACCTAGATTAGTCAACAACCCTAATTCCTTAACTAGAAATATAAACCATAGGCAAAAAACCATGTGCCAAAAAACCTCCCATAACTGGACATGAAATCGAGGACCGCCCAAAAATGTACACAAAAAACGAAGAAAAAAAAATCGGGGGTGCTGACCCTGAACCCCTGAGAGGGAGCCTAGAGGCCCCCCTCTGTGCCTAGTGCAACATAGACAATAACTCTAGTCGTGCAAAGAATATAACACATATCCAACAAAGAATACAAACACAAGGTGTGAAACTAGTTCTTTAAATAATAATAATAATAATAATAAATTTAACCATATCATTTATTTAGCATATTATGATTAATCCAATTACAATTTGTGTGCAATACTTGAGTATGGGCCATGCTAGAAAAAATAGAAATGTCAAAATATGGAAGGACTATAAATATATGAATAACGAGTGTAGGCTAGCAATGAACAACACCTACTATGTACTACAAATAACATGCTTCAGCCCAATTAGAGTGTTATAATACAACAATTACATCCTCATCTTAAATAAAAATTACTTGAATGTACTACCTGAATATGGGCCATGATGGTAGGATATCTAAATCCAAACATGATAGGTATGATCCTGCCATGTAGTGAAAATTTTCAAACTTAAAAAAACTAGAGAAGTACAAAGAAAACTATGGGATATAATAGAAAATTTGTGGTTATAATTGATTCCAATGCAACATGCTTGAAGGAATCATTATTCCAAATGGTGCAATGTGTGTCAATATATAAAAATTAGGTCAAGGTGTTGCATGGAATACTCTTATTGGATATTGCATACATGTGACTACTAGGTTGAATTAGTAAAACACATGAAAAGTGAAAAAAGTATTATGATACAATATCAATTTTGTTATAGCTCCAAGTAGAATACCAACAAAATATTTAATCTACAATGTGGAAGTTATAGGGAAAGGTTTACCTCATAATGTTGTTAATGAGATAAGGCTAGAGTTTATTATGGCCATAAAAAAACAAAGTACAAAGGATTAACATAATCGATGAGAAATTGATTTCCTTAAGGAACAGGAAAGAAAATAAAATATTTAAATTTGTAAGGATGACAAAGGTAACACTATAATAATAATGCAGATTTTCAACTATGACAAAAGAATGTTGGATCACTTGAATTGTGGTAGATACAAGGAGTTGATAGGTAATCCAATTACTAAACTCATAAAGGATTTGAAGAAGTTAATCATGAACTCAACCTTGGATAGCAATACAAAATATAACTCAAACCCTAACCTATTGTAATTCAATTGGATCCCCCACTTACAAATTGGAAAAATTATTAGTGAACAAACTTAAATATTTTGTTGGTTAAACGAGGTCCTATGCAAAGGATTCTACGTGACTAGTAAAAAAAGATCAAAGGAGATATAATTGAAGAAGAGGACATTGATTGATCACCTTTGATGTGGTTTCTTTATATACAAAAACTCCCATTGATGAGGCCATTAATATTATCAAGAATATATCAAACAATGATACTGCAAACTTCATTGAAGTATGTCTATGATCCATGTGTTTTTTTAGGTGAATACTATGAAGTAATTGGAGTGGCTATGGGTTTTTCCTTATCTCAAGTGGTTTTCCAAATTGATACATGGAACATTTTGAAAAGAAAGCCATCAATTAATTTCCTCTTAAACCAAAAGTTGATGGACAAGGTTTGTTGATGATACCATTATGGTATGGAATAATGGTGAAAGGAACTTAGAGATATTCTTTGATCACCTCATTAATAAAAATGGGAGAATAAAATTCACAATAAAATGGATACCTAAAAGAGCATACCATTCCTTGATGTGCTAGTATCAAGAAAAGAAGACGACTCATTATCCCACCAAGTCTACAAGAAAACAAATGCATATAGATAAGTAAATTCGCATGATGCATGACCACATTCCCTCTCATAAACTTGGAGTAATAAAAACATTTTTTGCTAGATCCATAAGAATTTCCAATAAAGAACATGCTATGAATAAATTGGAACAATTATGAATAGTATTCAAAGGGAATGGTTATAGTGAAATTCAATTCAAGAGAATGGTCATAAAAGAAAAAAAGGCCTTTTCTGAGAAGACATGAAGAGGATAGAGATAGAAAAAAAATTCCTCCCATACATAAAAGGGACCACTAATAATGTAAAAAAAATTCTAAGTAAAGGTAACATGAGTGTCACATTCACCCATCTGAACACCATGACAAGAATGTTTGTTTCAATGAAAGATTTGGTAAAAGAAGGCTCTCACAATGGATTCTATCACATTCCATGCACGTGATAAAATGTGGACATTTGAGAAATGGGAAGGTCATTGGAAATCATACTAAAAGAGAACATGGTTGATCTAAGACATTATAGATCTATGAAATCATACTTAAATGAGTATTGTTGTAGGGGTTAGTCGACTCTGTCGACTAGACCCGACAATCAACTAAGAGGTTAGTTGACCCTGTCGACTAGACCTGGCGGTCAACTAAGAGATATTCGGTCAACCTTAAAGTTGGAAGTATAAGTCAATTGAGGTATATGTTAACCGACTGACCTAGGCAATTATGTAGTTACAACTTCTTGGTAACTAGATATAGAAGTATAAATAGACAATCTCTATGAGAGACAATGTAACCTATTGTGTTTTATTGATATATCGTATAATAAATTGTTGTTATTTGATCTTCCACTACTTTTGTATGTCTTCATCTATGTCTACATGTATGTATTTTATGTTTTCCTATGTAAGGAACTAATGGTAACTCTCTCTTACTTTCCCCTAGATTACAACATTAGTTCTATTACCGATAGTTATAGACTAGGGCATGCAAAATTTTACATAAATTTTAACTATAAAAGACATACGTGAATGCTGGGAGCGCAAAATTGAGAATCACATCAATAATTTCACACAAAGAAACAACCTTTCATTACCAAAAGCATGATCATTATTATTCTCGGACACTCACGAAATGTTTTTGGAAGCAATCCCAGAATCTTTGTTCGAGTACATCAACAAACCGGGTAATGCATAATTTAACATTCGATGAGAAATTAGGCCTCAATCTCACAAACGAAGGATGAACCAATTTTCATGACTGGTTGGAGAGAATTGTCAAAGATTTATCTTAGAGAAAAGCATTGAAGATCAAACATCTCTTCATAAAATAAAAGAAAAATTTGACACCGACTTGCATGAAGGATTCTTGTGTACTGGTCAGACACTGTTTCACAAATTCCTCCTCAAAAAGGAAGTGGGTGACATTGTCTAATACCGACTATGATTAGGAATAGCGCTACTGAATAGAAACTTTGAAAAAAGAGATGAAGAGTGGGAAGGATTCCTCGACTCAAAGTGAAAGGACACAAGACAATCTTGGGACTACTTTCTGAGCAAATGAACATGGCCAACACCACTGGCTTCGAGTAAGTTAGGTCGATGATGGGGGGTTGGTCAAATTTGTGAGATGTCATAAGAAAAACATACCAGAAGTTACGATTACTGAAGTATAAATGTCTTTAAGAGGAAAACAAGCACATAATCAAGCTACTGACATCTAGATATTGGAATAGGATAAAAGGAAAAAAAAAAAGAGAAGAGCTTCACAACCTATGAATTAGTCAGAAGCCAAATAGAAAAATGATTGAGGAGGGTCAGTCTAATAGAGCATGTGAGCAGTCTGAGTATGAAATACATCGACCAGATATGGAAATAACAACAGTCGCGGAGAACCCCAACAAAAGAAGCGATGCACAATTGATAGAATATAGAATTAATTCCTATCAACTGGAAGACCAACCTAAGAGAATGGATTACGAAGATTCATGACCAGTGACACGCTCTTCCCCTAGTCCAGAAAATATATCGCGAATAAAAGGGTTTCTCTAGCAAAGACTTCACATCAACAACCGATCCACAATATTTTGGTATAGAATCGATGAGCATGGAAACCTATGAGACACACTCATCGTTGAGCTAGGATGAAATGAAACTGAAAACATGTTCATCCAAATCAAGGATCTCACCAAATCGGTCCCCCTGCCGAATCTAGTATCAAGAGAAGAAATTAATTTAATAAATCAGAGTTGTGAATCGACACGACCATTGGAGCAACTCTTAGTTGAGTACAAATACCAAAGTTCTCAAACTGAAGAAATACTTTCCATAGTCAACCAGAAGTAGTTATTTCTCAAATACCATCTGGTAGAATACTGACTGATAGAATATGCGACATGAGAAATATTGACTGAATACTCGACAACTCAGTGGAAAAGTGTGGTAATCCAAACACCACAAAAAGAGATTACTTCTAAGAAAATAAAAATGATATTTAACCACATCCCCATCTATGAGGGAGATGAGGACCCAAAAAGACATCGGTTTGTGTGTGAGAAATTTTGGGATATTGCAAACATCACAGATGAAGATAAGAATATGGCACACTTTATTGTTTCCCTTCAACATTGTTCTTTAACGTGGTTTATGAATTTCACAGAAAATCAAACTTTCTCAAAAACAAAAACAAAAAAATAGTTTCCTAACATTATTTAAAGTCCAAGTTGTCACACACTTGGCTGCTCAAAAATTGAAAGAAAAATAACAAATATCAGGCAAGTCAGTTTGAGAATATGAAAAAATATTCAAATACATTCTAAGCCAAATATTGACCATGATCGTTCAGAGTTTGTTAGTACAATGGTACATAGCTAGTCTTCTATAATGAATATGTTCACCATTACGACTATATGAAATAACTATATGTGAATATGCATTATAGAAAGCTCAGCACATTGAGTCAGAAATGATGGCCCGTCGACCTCCCTGCCGACCGAAATACTAGAAGAAAAAATAGAGAATTCACAATAAATCATAACAAATATATCCATAAGAAGAAATGAATTATGGTGTAATATGTGTAGTGAAAAAGGACATACAAAGGATACTTGTAGCCTCATCTATCATCCGTCAATAATAGGATATGCTCACATAGTACAAGATCAAACATATTGTAATATATGTGAAGCATTAATCGACCATGATGTGCAGGATTTCCCACACAATTTAAATAACACTAAGTGGTGTCATATCTATGAAACTCATAGTCATGAAACATTAGAATGTTATTTAAATGCACGAAATTGAGCCAATGTAAAAACAATGTATCATACAGAAGCTACTGACCAAAATAACAATTACGGTCAAAGAAGTGATTACTATAGTCAAGGATGAGGATGTGGCAGTTGAGGTCGACTTAGAGGCCACGGTAGGGGTCGAGGTCGACCCTACTATTACAATTGCTATAAGGACAACCATATTAGCCTAGAATGTCTGATAGAAGATCAGATCGATTTGAAATTTTGTAATATATGTGACATAGACAATCATTAACTTGAAAATTGTTCAATAGTACTCGACAAGATTATGACTAGAAAATTTTTCAACCTTCTACATGCAGTATCAAAAGAAGAAGTACTCAATTCAAAAAAAAAAATATCATCACAAGATCTGGCTCTGGGAGATATATTATCAATACCCCTTCACAAGACCAATTGAGAGGGAAGCCTAGCCTCTTCCAAAATCCATACAAGGAAGAAAAAATTATGATGGAAGCCATTAGATTCTTCAAGAATTATAACCAATACCAACAAAACAAAGGAAGACAAAATGACGATACTATACAAGAATTCCTATAGTTGTTAAAGGAAAAATAGTTAGTCGACTGATTGCTAGATTTTCTTAACATATTAAAAGAATATAAAGAAGGACAAAGACCTTCCAAGGATGTCAGGCATCTCGCTTATCATCATAAATATTATGACCCATGAGTAAATATGGAAATCAATGAAATACTAATCAAACAAGTAGTTGTCGATTTCGGATCTCAAGTCAATATCTTACCTCGATAAACATGGATAAGAATGGTTTGAACCACATTAGAACCAACTTTGAGTTACCTCAATTTGGCATATCAAAGAGCGATAGAGCCCATTGGTATACTTAGAAATTTTGAAATTCAAATTATGGGTATACTGGCTGAATTCGACTTTGAGGTAATCAACATGGTTAAGGGGATTTTGACATACACAGAACTTGTCGGTTGGCCATGGGATTGAAAAATGAAAGAAACTATCTCCCTCGAAAGAGATAGAATCAATTAAAAAGGAATCGAAAGAAAAATAATCCATGTGGACCTGAAAGAAGGAAAACCTTGGACCGAAACATGGGATGAGGATCAAGAATCTCGGTTCCTTTACCAAATAGTCAACAAGCAAAAATATGATCTTGAACCGAACACACAAGGAGAAATTTTGAGAGAATCTCCTATGTCAGTCAGGCATAATTCAGACTCAGCCTTGTATAACTAGAAATTAGACAACTACGAAGCACATGCAAAATATTTTTGTTCCATTGGAGTTATTCCCAGAAAACATCCAAGGACATGATTTTCGATCCAAGCAATATCTATAGTGTATGAAAAGAAATATCAACAGAATCCCACCCTCATTTCGACCGAAAATAGAATAAGCCAGCCTTTACGTTATAATGAATGAAATGCACCTTCGACATATGTCGAAGAGGTTTCCAAATCTATCGACGATCAAGGAAGGACTCAAACCCTAGTAAAAACCTTCACATGCTAGGATCCAAGATGGTGGGAAACCCATTCCGCCAGAATTCAAACGTGGCCAACTGTATCAACATACTTCATAGAACGCTTCGGGGAAAATAAACCAGCCAAAGATGTTGATATTCCCACTTTTAGAATTGGGTATGACCCAGTTGAACATATTCATAATTGTGAGAATGAATGGTGCAGAATCAAATAAAGATAGGAAAGGGGATGATCCCATATGTTTCCAAGAACATTAGAAAAAATACCAAGTAAATGGTACAAGATCAAATAATCTTGTGGCCATACGCTAAATTGGTTCGACATCAAGGAAAAGTTTGTCGAAGACTTCAAATTCAACCTAGAAGATGAACATCTAAGAGAAGTAGCACTTCAAATTAAAATTTTCCTCAAAAAATCGAATCCAACTACACAAAGAGAAAAAGGGAAGATGAAGGTCGATGTTGGATTGATATCAACTTTCAACCTCATTTCGATATAAAATAAGGGAATTATGATAGCTCAAAGAATAGAAATGGAGAATATCAGTTGTTCAGGCCAGAGCTTCCAGAGATGAACTCTGAACCTGTCAACGCACTCCTTGCGGATGCTTCACTGCACTCCTTGCAGGAACTCTGAATCAAGAAGAGAAACAATTGAAACTCATTTCCTTACTCTCTCAGACTTCAAACACTTAACATGAAATCATACATACATAGCATAAAAGCAAATACACAATAGAAAGAGTAAAACAACCATAAGCATAGCACTCAGCATGTATACACAGAAAGCATTAGAACCCCATGCGTCTGAATCAAAGCTTCATGTATTAATTTCAGAACTTTTGTAGATGGATTCTTCTCTACTACTCTCTGTTTCTCCTCTTTGCTCATGTTCTGAATCATACAATCCCTCTAGATTTTAATTACAATGATACAAAGACGAGGGTGCCTATAGTCGTTTTCCCTCCAGCTCCTAAAACTGTCTAATCTAGAATTTAAATCTACCTACTTTCATTAACTATGCATAAATGCCTCTACACCTTACAGATGAGAGCGAATCGCTCAAGATCTATTTACAATATGGAAGTATGCCTTCTTAACTATTTCATTAGTGTCTATGCATCCAAACTTTCAAAACATTTCAAACATTTTCAACATGTGCCAAAAATGTGATGGCACTCATCCCTGATATCTTTTGCCTCCACGCTTTCTTGCTGCTGACGATGCTCCTGCATCATACTCCTTCTCTTGAAAATTTTCATCGACTCTTGTTCATGAGCTCTTGCACAGTTTTTCCATGCTTCTGAATTTGTGCTTCATTCTCCTAGCTGGCATCTTCAACTGGATGTCCCTTCCATTTGACCAAGTATTCAAAATACTCTTTTCTCCTAGTCTTCTTGCTAACTCTCTTGTCAAGTATACTTTCCATTTGCAGATTTTCAGCTACAGGCATTTGTTTAGTCCATTGAACCTCTGTCTGTCCACTGTCTTCTTCAGCTTTGTAAGGGTACAAATCTGAGATGTTGAATATCGGTGAAATTCCCACCCCATCGGGTAATTCAATCTCGTATGCATTTGCCCCAAATTTCATTATGATCTTGCATGGTACAATCTTTTTCATTTTCAGTTTGTTATATGTTCCCCTTGGGAACCTTTCCTTTCTTAGGTGTGAAAGAATCAGATCACCAACTTCAAATTGAAGTTCTCTCCTGTGTTGATCTTCTCTGTGCTTGTACTCTTGGCTCGAGTTCTGCAATCTCTCCTTCACTTGGCTGTGAAGTTCTTTCATTGCCTCTGCAAAATTATCTGCACTAGCACTTCTAGTTTCATCCTGTTTTGAATCCTTAAGTTCAAAAACTCCCCTGGATTGCGTTCCATAAACAATCTGAAACAGACTATGCCCTGTGATTCTATTGATCGAATCATTATAAGTAAATTCCGCCTATGGTAGAATGTGATCCCACTGACTGTGGTGTTCAGTCACTAGTCTCCTTAGTAAATCTCCCAAGATTTTGTTTACAACTTCTGTTTGCCCATCCGTTTGAGGATGATATGCTGAGCTAAATGAAAATTGTGTTCCCAACTTCTTCCATAAATTCCTCCAGAAATGTCCCACAAACTTAGTGTCTTGATATGAAACTATGCTCCTTGGTAAGCCGTGAAGTCTGACGACTTCTCTAAAAAACAGGTTCGCGATATGAGTCGCGTCACTAGTTTTCTGACATGGTATAAAGTGTGCCATTTAAGAAAATCTATCTACCACCACAAAGATTGAATCAAACCCTCTTTGCGTTCTCGGCAGCCCCAACACAAAATCCATGCTTATTGCATCCCATGGCCTCTCAGGTATGGGTAAAGGCTGATACAACCCTTTATTCTGTCTTTTTCCCTTTGAGTGCTGACAAATTCTGCATCTGTCCTCATCCCTGGCCAAAAATATGAGCCATTTAATTTTGAGAACGTTTTATCATGACCAAAATGTCCGGCCAATCTTCCACTGTGATTTTCTTTCAGCAGATTCTCCCTCATGGAGCATTTTGGAATACATAATTGATTGTCCCTGAATAATAATCCATCCTGGATCATATATTTGGTCCATTGGCTTCTGTCCCTGAGAATTGGATTCTCAGATGCCTCATACGCCTCCTTGAAATCTGGATCATCCTTATACATGTCCTTGAGGTTATCAAAACCCAATGTTTTGACTCTGAACTCCTTTGCCTCATTCAGTTTCTCATTGAATTATGTGACTGGCCTGTCATCTTGGCTCAAGACCGCTCCAATTGCAAATCCACTAGCATCACATTTGACCTAAAATGTCTTGTTGAAATCTGGCAACACCAAAATTGGTTTTTCAGTAATATTCCTTTTCAACAAATTGAAACTTTTCTCTGCTTCTTTTGTCCAGTGAAAATATTTATGCCTTTTCTTCACTGTGTCCATCATCGGTGCGCTAATTCCACTAAAATTTCTGATAAATTTTCTGTAGAAACTAGCCAATCCATGAAAGCTTCTAATCTCAAATATATTATTTGGCGATGGCCAATTCTTAATCACCTCCACTTTATCTAGATCCATTTTCAACTTATCTACCGAAATAACAAACCCCAAATAAATGAGCTTTGTCTTCATGAATGAATATTTCTTCATATTTATCAGCAACTTCTCTTGCTGTAATCTTTTCATCACTGTAGGCAAATGCTTCAAGTGCTCTGTTTCTGTTCTACTGAAAATCATTATATCGTCAAGATATACAATGACAAACTTTCCTATAAAATCCTTCAAGACTTTGTTCATCAACCTCATGAAAGTACTAGGCACATTTGTTAAACCAAACAACATAACAAGCCATTCATACAGCCCTTCATTTGTCTTGAATGTTGTCTTCCATTCATCACCTTCTCTCATTCGGATTTGATGATATCCACTTTTCAAATCAATCTTTGAAAAAAAAATTGCTCCACTCAAGCAATCCATCAAATCATCCATCCTTGGAAATGGAAATCTATATCTGATGGTAATCTTGTTAATTTCCCTTGAGTCTACACACATCCTCCAGCCTCCATCTTTCTTTGGACTGAGCACTGTTGGAACATCGCATGGACTCAAGCTTTCTCTAACCAATCCTTTGTCCATTAAATCCTGGACCTGTTTCTTGACCTCTTCATTCTCCTGCGGCGTTAATCTATACGCTACTTTGTTTGGTAAACTAGCTCCAAGTATAATATGGATGTGATGACTTATACTCCTGATAGGTGGCAATGAACGAGGTAGTTCGTCCACTACTATATCAGCAAATTCTTCCAGTAGTTGTTGGATTTCCTCTGGTAAATCATCCACTCTTGTACTGGTTAAAAAAATTCTAGGCTTCCTAACCACAATGAATTGTGTATCTTCTTTCTTCTTAACTTCCTTAAGAAGTTCCTTCCCACTCATGAGAAGTACAGAGTTGCTTACCTCTGTTGTCACTTATTTATCCTTAATTGGCAACAACATGTGAGTTCTTCCATTCTTCTCCAGGGTGTATGTGTTCTTTCTCCCATCATCAATAACATTCCTGTCATATTTCCACGGTCTACCCAGCAATAGATGACAAACATCCATGGGAATGACATCACATAGTATTTCATCCTTATATCCTCCTATTTTAATCTCAACTAAACATTGTTTAGTGACATTTACCTGATGCCCTTTTTGTATCCATGAAACTCTGTATGGGCTTGGATGTTCAATAGTCTCCAGCTCCACCTTTTCTACCATCTCTGTAGAAGTGAGATTGTTTGTGCTACCACTGTCCACGATGACCTTGCATACCCTATCTTTGGTCTTGCAAGCAGTCCAAAAAAGTTTGTTCCTTTGGATTGGATTTTCTACCTCCTTCTCTAGCGTTAAGAGAACTTTCCTCATCATTAGTGATCTTCCACCTTTAGCATTTTCTACCTCAACATTTTGTCCCTGTGCTTTGGAAATGTGAGTTTCACCTCCTTCTTTCTTCTTATTTGGACATTCATAAGACTTATGCCCATTCTTCCTGCAGGTAAAGCATTTTATTTCGCCACCTCTACCTCTTCCTCTTCCTCTAGTTCGAGGAAAAGTATTTTTGTCTGCATAATGTCCTCTTTGTGAGCTTCCACCTCAATCAGTTTGAATTTGAGGCTTCTTCCACTCTTCCTTAGGTTTCTGATTTTTGTCTTGGGCAATTGTTTTGCCTCTGGCTTGACTTCTGCCTCGTCCTCTTTGACTTTGCTTTCGACTCAGCTTCTCTTCAGCCTTCAGATCCATCTAATAAGCATCTTCCACCGTTCGGATGGTCATCATGCTCATCTCATCTTGGATGTCATATCTCAGACCATTCATATATCTGGCAACCTTTTCATCATCACTTTCGCGATGACCTGCCCTGATGTTTAGTTTGTAGAACTCTTCAGTGTACTCTTTCACTAACATCAGCTTATGTCTCAAATTCTGCATTCTCCGAAACAGAGTGAGTTGGTAATCCTTGGGTATGAATTTTTCCTTCATATTCGCAACCATTATATCCTAGCTCTTGATTCTCTACTTGCCTTTGCAGCATCTGTCAGCTTGTAGTTCATCCCACCATAATGTTGCATGCCCTTTAAGTCTTGTGACAGCATGTTTGATCTTCTTGTCTTCCTCAACATCCTCATAGTCAAAATATTTATCCAAAGTTCTAATCTAGTCTAGAATATCTTCAACATCCAGGTTTCCCTCATATACTAGAATGTCCATTTTTTCCCTAGCACCTATCCTTGCAATAGCCCTAAATAGGCATTCTTATGTTGCATCTTCTACTGCAACTTCTTATCCTCCATGTCCAACTTCATTTTCAATTTTAGACTCACTGATATCTCCAGCACCGACTGTTCACCTCTATTCTATTTCCATGGCATCAATCCTAGCACGCATTTCACGCATCTCTCTTGCCCATGGCGGATCAGGTAATTTCCTACCCCTTCTTCTTGGCATTTCCCTTTCCTCTGGTGGATCTGGTGTTTGCCTGTCTCTTCTTCTCGGTGGCATGGCTGCAAACCTTTCTTTCTCCCTCTATTTGCAATATACAAACAGAGAAGGGCTCTAATACCACAACTGACATAGACCCCTAGACTCGCAGGTTGGGATTCGCATAGGATCTTTTCTTTTCGGCCCCTAAGAGCTCGATTGGCTCTTTTATTTCCCTTTCGGGAAATCAACACCCACAACAAACCTTGAGGAAACTCCTCTTTTATTTCAGGATTCTGGATTTCGTAATTTCATGAATCCTGTGGTCGAGCGCCTTACCTCTTCGACCTCCGAAACCCAAAATACTAGCACTTGGCCTTTTCTGATGTCAATTTCGGCATTTCGGTTTTCATGAACTCGGGAGTGGCGAGGGCATCCAACTCTACTCTCAAACCCTAGGGTCCCAAACTTCCGACTTTAGATTTACCGAAATGCAAATGTTCTGGTCCTCCCTTCCTCTTCGTGGTTTCTGGATTTCAACCACCGAAAAGCACTTCCACTATGTCCTCGGGGCTCTCGAAACTTCGAACCCTAAAATGCCAAAATCTTGTCTACTGAAATCCTTTCGGACTTTCGCGTACCAAAAGTTTGATATGTTAAGGATCGAATGCTCTGTCACTTCCGTCTTCCGGCCTCAGAAGTCCCAAAATACCGAAAATGGTATTTCTCCTCCTCTACTTTTGCGAACCTTGATAGGAAGTCTCTTGTCCTTCCACGTGTCGCCTTCTCCTTATTTCGGTTTTCCGGGTATCGGGAGTTTAGAACTCCCGAAGCACCTTATGTCCTCGTAATCCCCGATTTTCCTAATTTCGATGTTTCGAAACACTTATACTCTTCCCCTGCTCTTTCCACACATGAATACTTCTATTCATGTTTCGGGGGTTTGATCAGCCAAGGATTTGGCTTACACTTTGGACTCTCGAACCCTGAAATGCCGAAATGATCTCACGTCCCAATAAGTCAAGATAAGTGGCCCCTTATCCGCCTTTCAACTCCTGTAGATCCTACCGTTCTCGCTATTTCGGGAATCCCCCTCAGAGAATTCTGACCTTTCAATCTCTCCCCAAAGAACCTTCTGGCTCAATCAGACCTACGATCCTTTTCTTGAGCCTGGCCTCTTTATGGTGACCAAAACTCCTCTTCAACACTTTGAAAGTGCTAACCCTCCTGAGCTTCCTTTCACAAACTCAAGTCTCCTAAAAGACTTCTGCATGCACTCCTTGTGGCACTTCTTCAAATATTCCTAAATATTTGAATCTCTTGACTCTGCGCAACTCTGCAACAACAGTCCTTCAATCTCTCAATCCTTAGTTTATGCGTTCTAAGGTCTCGTCTAGCCTGCGCACACCTTGCACGACTTCTGTTTTTGTATTGCACTTCAGTTAAAATGAGAACAACGGTATCCCTCCTGAGCTTCCAGAGATGAACTCTGAACCCGTCAATGCACTCCTTGCGGACACTTCACTGCACTCCTTGCAAGAACTCTGACTCAAGAAGAGAAACAATTGAAACTCATTTCCTTACTCTCTCAGACTTCAAACACTTAACATGAAATCATACATACATAGCATAAAAGAAAATGCACAATAGAAAGAGTAAAACAACCATAAGCATAGCACTCAGCATGTATACACAAAAAGCATTAGAACCCCATGAGTCTGAATCAAAGCTTCATGTATTAATTTTAGAACTTTTGTACATGGATTCTTCTCTGCTACTCTCTATTTCTCCTTTATGCTCATGTGTTAAATCATACAATCCCTCTCGATTTTAATTACAATGATACAAAGATGAGGGTGTCTATAGTCGTTTTCCCTCCAGCTCCTAAAACTGTCTAATCTAGAATTTAAATCTACCTACTTTCATTAACTATGCATAAATGCCTCTACACCTTACAGATGAGAGTGAATCGCTCAAGATCTGTTTACAATATGGAAGTACACCTTCTTAAATATTTCATTAGTATCTGTGCATCCAAAATTTCAAAAACATTTCAAACATTTTCAACATGTGCCAAAAATGTGATGGTGCTCATCCCTGTTGTCTTCCACCTCCACGCTTGCTTGTTGCTGACAATGCTCCTGCATCATACTCCCTCTCTTGAAAATTTTCATGGACTCCTATTCATGAGCTCTTGCATGGTTTGTCCATGCTTCTGAATTTGTGCTTCATTCTCCCAGCTGGCATCTTCAACTAGATGTCCCTTCCATTTGACCAAGTATTCAAAATACTCTTTTCTCCTAGTCTTGTTGTTGACTCTCTTGTCAAGTATACTTTCCATCTGCGGATTTTCAGCTACAGGCATTTGTTTATTCCACCGAACCTCTGTCTATCCACTGTCTTCTTCATCTTTGTAAGGGTACAAATCTGAGATGTTGAATATCAGTGAAATTCCCACCCCATTGGGTAATTCAATCTCGTATGCATTTGCCCCAAATTTCCTTATGATCTTGCATGGTCCAATTTTTTCATTTTCAGTTTGTTATATGTTCCCCTTGGGAACCTTTCCTTTATTAGGTGTGCAAGAATCAGATCACCAACTTCAAATTGAAGTTCTCTCCTGTGTTGATCTTCTCTATGCTTGTACTCTTGGCTTGAGTTCTGCAATCTCTCCTTCACTTGGTTGTGAAGTTCTTTCATTGCCTCTGCAAAAATCTCTACACTAGCACTTCTAGTTTCATCCTGTTCTGAATCCTTCAGTTCAGAAACTCCCCTAGGTTGCATTCCATAAACAATCTAAAACAGACTCTGCCCTGTGCTTCTATTGATCAAATCATTATAAGCAAATTCCGCTTGTGGAAGAATGTGATCCCACTGACTGTGGTGTTAAGTCACTAGGCTCCTTAGTAAATCTCCCAAGCTTCTATTTACAAATTATGTTTGCCCATCCGTTTGAGGATGATATGCTGAGGTAAATGACAATTTTGTTCCCAGCTTCTTCCATAAAGTCCTCTAGAAATGTCCCACAAACTTAGTGTCTCGATATGAAACTATGCTCCTTGGTAAGTCGTGAAGTCTGACAACTTCTTTGAAAAACAGGTTCGCGATATGAGTTGCGTCACTAGTTTTCTGACATGGTATAAAGTGTGCCATTTTAGAAAATTTGTCTACCACCACAAAGATTGAATCAAACCCTCTTTGCGTTCTCAACAGCCCCTACACAAAATCCATGCTTACTGCATCCCACGGCCTCTCAGGTATGGGTAACGGCTGATACAACCCTATATTCTATCTTTTTCCCTTTGAGAGCTGACAAATTATGCATCTGTCCACAAATATTTTGACATATGTCCTCATCCCTGGCCAAAAATATGAGCTATTTAATTTCGAGAACGTTTTATCATGACTGAAATGTCTGGCCAATCCTCCACTGTGATTTTATTTCAGCAGATTCTCCCTCATGAAGAATTTTGGAATACATAATTGATTGTCCCTGAATAATAATCCATCCTGGATCATATATTCGGTCCATTGGCTTCTATTCCTGAGAATTGGATTCTCAGATGCCTCATATGCCTCCTTGAAATCTGGATCATCCTTATACATGTACTTGAGGTTATGAAAACCCAATGTTTTGACTCTGAACTCCTTTGCCTCATTCAGTTTCTCACTGAAGTATGCAACTGGCTTGTCATCTTGGCTCAAGACCGCTCCAATTATAAATCCACTAGCGTCACATTTGACCTGAAATGTCTTGTTGAAATCCGGCAACACCAAAATTTGTTGTTCAAGAATCTTCCTTTTCAACAAATTGAAACTTTTCTCTGTTTCTTCCGTCCAATGAAAATATTTATTCCTTTTCTTCACTGTGTCCATCATCGGTGCACTAATTCCACTGAAATTTCTTATAAATTTTCTGTAGAAAGTAGCCAATCCATGAAAGCTTCTAACCTCAAATATACTCTTTGGCGATGGCCAATTCTTAATCACCTCCACTTTATATGGATCCATTTTCAACTTATCTTTCGAAATAACAAACCCCAAATAAATGAGCTTTGTCTTCATGAATGATGATTTCTTCATATTTATCAGCAAATTCTCTTGCTGTAATCTTTTCATCACTTTAGCCAAATGCTTCAAGTGCTCTGTTTCTGTTCTACTGAAAATCAGTATATCGTCAAGATATACAATGTTGAACTTTCCTATAAACTCCTTCAAGACTTCGTTCATCAACCTCATGAAAGTACTAGGTGCATTTGTTAAACCAAACGACATAACAAGCCATTCATACAGCCCTTCATTTGGCTTGAATGTTGTCTTCCATTCATCACCTTCTCTCATTCGGATTTGATGATATCCACTTTTCAAATCAATCTTTGAAAAAAAAATTGCTCCACTCAAGCAATCCATCAAATCATCCATCCTTGGAAATGGAAATCTATATCTAATGGTAATCTTGTTAATTGCCCTTGAGTCTGTACACATCCTCCAGCCTCCATCTTTCTTTGGACTGAGCACTATTGGAACAGTGCATGGAATCAAGATTTCTCTTACCAATCCTTTGTCCATTAAATCCTAGACCTGTCTCTTGACCTCTTCATTCTACTGTGGCATCAATCTATACACTTCTTTGGTTGGTAAACTAGCTCTAGGTATAAGATCGATGTGATGACTTATACTCCTAATAGGTGGCAACGAACGAGGTAGTTCGTCCACTACTATATCAGCAAATTCTTCCAGTCGTTGTTGGATTTCCTCTGGTAAATCATCCACTCCTGTACTGGTTTAAACAATTCTAGGCTTCATAACCACAATGAATTGTGTATATTCTTTCTTCTTAACCTCCTTAAGAAGTTCCTTCCCACTCATGAGAAGTACAATGTTGCTTACCTCTATTGTCACTTCTTTATCCTTAATTGGAAACAACATGTGAGTTATTCCATTCTTCTCCAGGGTGTATGTGTTCTTTCTCCCATCATGAATCGCATTCCTGTCATATTTCCACGGTCTACCTAGCAATAGATGACAAACATCCATGGGAATGACATCACATAGTATTTCATCCTTATATCCTCCTATTTTAATCTCAACTAAACATTGTTTAGTGACATTTACCTGATGCCCTTTTTGTAGCCATGAAACTCTGTATGGGATTGGATGTTCAATAGTCTCCAGCTCCAGCTTTTCTACCATCTCTGTAGAAACAAGATTGTCTATGCTACCACTGTCCATGATGACCTTGCATACCCTGTATTTGGTCTTGCAAGCAATCCGAAAAAGTCTGTTCCTTTGGACTATATTTTCTACCTCCTTCTCTAGCGTTAAGAGAACTTTCCTCATCATCAATGATCTTCCACCTTCAGCATCTTCTGCCTCAACATTCTGTCCCTGTACTTCAGAAATGTGAGTTTCACCTCCTTCTTTCTTCTTATCTGGACATTCATAAGACTTATGCCCATTCTTCCTGCGGGTAAAGCATTTTATTTCACCACCTCTGCCTCTTCCTCTTCCTCTAGTTCGAGGAAAAGTATTTATGTCTACATACTGTCGCATATTGGGATCTGCACAGGATCTTTTTCTTTTCGGCCCCTAAGAGCTTGATTGGCTCTTTTATTTCCCTTTCAGGAAATCAACACCCACAACAAACCTTGAATAAACTCCTCTTTTATTTCGGGATATCGGATTTCACGATTTCACGAATCCTGTGGTCGATCGCCTTACCTCTTCGACCTCCGAAACCCAAAATACTAACACTTGTCCTTTTCTGATGTCAATTTCATCTTTTCGGCTTTCACAAACTCGGGAGTGGCGAGAGCATGCAACTCTACTCTCGACCCTTGGGGTCCCGAACTTTCGACTTCCGATTTACCAAAATGAAAATGTTCTGGTCCTCCCTTCCTCTTCGCGGTTTCGAGATTTCAACCACCGAAAAGCGCTTCCACTATGTCCTCGGGGCTCTCAAAACTTCGAACCCAAAAATTTCGAAATCACGTCTCCTAGAATCCTTTCGGACTTTCGCGTACCGAAAGCTTGATATGCTAAGGATCGAATGCTCTGTCGCTTCCATCTTCCGGTCTCTGAAGTCCCAAAATAGTGAAATGGTATTTCTCCTCCTCTACTTTTGCGAACCTCAATAGGAAGTCTCCTGTCCTTCCACGTGTCTTCTTCTCCTTGTTTCAGGTCTTTGGGTATCGGAAGTTTGGAACTCTCAAACCACCTTATGTCCTCGTAATCCCTAATTTTCCGAATTTCGATGTTATGAAACACTTATACTCTTCCCCCGCTCTTTCCACACACGAATACTTCTATTCGCATTTCGGGGGTTTGATCAGCCAAGGATTTGGATTACACTTTGGACTCTCGAACCCCGAAATGCCGAAATGATCTGACATCCCAATAAGTCAAGATCAGCGACCCCTTATCCGCCTTGCAGCTCTTGTAGATCCTACGGTTCTCGCTATTTCAGGAATCCCCCTCAGAGAATTATGACCTTTCAATCTCTCCCCAAAGAACCTTCTAGCTCAATCAGACCTGCGATCCTTTTCCTGAGCCTGGCCTCTGCACGGTGACCAAAACTCCTCTTTTTCTCTTCAACACTTTGAAAGTGCTGACCCTCCTGAGCTTCCTTTCATAAACTCAAGTCTCCTAAAATACTTCTGCACACACTCCTTGTGGCACTTCTTCAAATATTCCTAAATATTTGAATCTCTTGACTCTCCGCAACTCTGCAACAACATTCCTTCAATCTCTCAATCCTTAGTTTATGCGTTCTAAGGTCTTGTCCAGCCTGTGCACACCTTGCACGACTTTTGTGCTTGTCTTGCACTTCAGTTGAAATGAGAACAATGGTATCCCTCCTAAGCTTCCAGAGATGAACTCTGAACCCGTCAATGCACTCCTTGCGGACTCTTCACTGCACTCCTTGCAGGGACTCTGTCTCAAGAAGAGAAACAATTGAAACTCATTTCCTTACTCTCTCAGACTTCGAACACTTAACATGAAATCATACATACATAGCATAAAAGAAAATGCACAATAGAAAGAGTAAAACAACCATAAGCATAGCACTCATCATGTATACACAGAAAGCATTAGAACCCCATGAGTCTGAATCAAAGCTTCATGTATTAATTTCAGAACTTCTGTACATGGATTCTTCTCTGCTACTCTTTGTTTCTCCTCTATGCTCATGTGTTGAATCATACAATCCCTCTTGATTTTAATTACAATGATACAAATACAAGGGTGTCTATAGTTGTTTTCCCTCCAGCTCCTAAAACTGTCTAATCTAGAATTTAAATCTACCTACTTTCATTAACTATGCATAAATGCCTCTACACCTTACAGATGAGAGCAAATCGCTCAAGATATGTTTACAATATGGAAGTACGCCTTCTTAACTATTTCATTAGTGTCTGCGCATACAAACTTTCAAAAACATTTCAAACATTTTCAACATGTGCCAAAAATGTGATGGCACTCATCCCTGCTGTCTTCTACCTCCACGCTTGCTTGCTGTTGACGATGCTCCTGCATCATAAAATTAGTACTAAACATATCTAAGGAAGAAAAGTAAGATCACGAACAACCTGATTTTCCAGAAAGATTTACCATAATCGAATAAGGGGAACGATAACTTGATGAAGAAAAACCACCAGAGTGGATGAACACTGAAATCAAGACTAAATAATTCAACATATCAAAGAATGATCGACCGAAAATTGTATGAGTAGGTGATTATTGATCAGAAAAACATAAAGTCGACATAGTAGATCTGCTACAATAGTATCAAGATGTATTTTCCCGGGACTACAAATATTTAAAAGGACTTATATCATAAATGGGAGAAATGAATATCGAACTTATCCCAAGGGAAAATCCGATTACAAAATGTCCATACACGTTAGCCCACAAATATAATCCCATTGTCCAAAAAGAAATTGAAGGAATTCTAGCAGAAAACATTATCTACCCAATCGACAAAGTAGAATGGCCAAGCCCTATGGTAGTACAACTGAAAAATCACTACCCCAAGAAAATATGAATTTGTGTCGATTTCAAAGGGCTCAATAAATTGACCGTGACAAACCAATTCCCCGCCCCCTTCACCAATGAAACAATTAATGAATTTGTGGGACACGAATGTTATTCATTTACATATGTGTTCTCTAGATATAATCAGGTACCAATAGAAAAACAGGATCAACCAAATACAACATTCTTCTCATAATTCGACTCTTTCGCCTATAGAGTTATGCCATTTGGACTGAAGAATGCCCCAACAGTTTTCTCGAGAACAGTTATGCCATTTTCACTGAAGAATGCCCCAACAGTTTTCTCAAGAACAGTTATGCCATTTGGACTAAAGAATATCTATACAAAACAATGGTTGTTTACTTCGACGACTAGAAAATATACAATATGCAATGGCTTTGACTAACTCTTTAATGATGCAGAGAAATCCAGCTAGCCCTTAACATTAAGAAGTGAATTTTTGTCACACCAATTAGAATTATGTTAGGACATGTGGTATGGAAAGACAAAGTAAAATTTGACATGGAAAAGATCAAAATCATCCTCGACTTGAAGCCACCTATAAATCAAAAACAAATTAAAATCTTCCCGTGACACATGGGATATTATAGAAAAAATTTACGCCATTATTCGGATATCAAATTCCCAATGGATGATCTACTCAGAATAGAAGTTGAGTTCATATGGAGTAGAGACTGAGAATAATTATTTGAATTCTTAAAGAAAAAAACTAGTTGAATCCCTTATATTAAAATTTCCTGATTGGTCGAGAAGGTTTCACATCCATGTCAATGCCTCAAACATTTCTATCAGATAGGTTCTAGTGCAATCATACCAAGACACAGTCGATCACCCAAATGCGTACGCCAGTCGGAAATTGAACAAAGAAGAAAGAAACTATTCGACCATGGAAAGGGAAGCTTTGTAAATGATATTTGCACTAAAAAAGTTCTGACATTACTTACTTGCCAATCCTTTCACATTCTTTACAGATCATTAAGCACTAAAGTATTTAGTTAATAAACTTGTTCACAAAGGAAAGATTTTTCGTTGGCTTCTATTATTCCAGGAATTTGAATTTGGCATAATCGTCTTGTTAATATTATGGTAGTTGCGGGAGGTATTTACCCCCATGTGTGAACCTGACAAGAATAGAAGAATCCGGGAAGCAAGAGAAACCCTAATGAATTGGAAAATAACCCTAGAAGCCTTGTCGGCTCAAGAAGATAATTTATATTAGGCTATTAGCCTCCAAGAGAAGAAGTCGGCCAGAATTAATAATAATATATTGAATAGACACATACCCAGAAGGAGAAGTTGGCCCCAGCAAACTGACAGGATTACTATAAATACAGGGTGCCAATTCTCATTTGACAGCATCTCAGAATTCCAGTTTCCCAGTTGGTGCACACTGCAGTTGCAATCTGGTGCGCAGGTTTGGAGGAGGGTTGCAGGTGCAGCTGCAGTAGTAGCTAGTTTCAGTATTGGCTTGGATATCTCTTGGCTAGGGTTTGGAACATCTGATCAGTATTTTGTTATGTGCTATCCTTGGGGATTGATGCGCTACTCTTTGTTTGGCTATCTAGCCTAGGGTTTTCTTCCGAAGGAATTCTCAGGTCAAGGTTAAGCTGCTCGGAGAGAGGCTTCGTCCTATGGTTGGGTGACGAGGGTATCGTCAATGGTAAAACGAGCACACCATCTTCTATATTCTAACAGGTTATGGGCCCACACCCCTTCAGTCACCCTAAAACTCTAGAAGGAAACATAGCCGCTAGATATTGAGCTCGTTGAGGAACTGTTGCTAGGGTTACTAGCAGGAGCAGTTTCCAGAAGCACTGCAGCTAGGGTTACTAGCAGAAGCAGTTGAAGAAACCCTAAACCTCTTGTTGAGTCACCTTAAGTGACAATATTGACCTAATCTCTGGATAGATCAGTGCACCCTAGCCCAGCGCATCTCCTGGTACTCTCAGAAGGCCAAGACGTGAAGTTTGGATTTCTGGTCAAATCTAGGGTTTGACCAAGTCAAGCAAGCCATGATGAATTCTATGAAGTCTGAGAACAAGCTAGATGGAGCCTCTAACTTCATAGCATGGAATACAAGGATTGACCTCATCCTTGCTAAGAATAAAGTGCGGGATATTATGAAAGGAAAGATCCTGAAGCTAGAGTTTAAAGAAGGAGAAGAGAAGGAACCGCAAAACGTTGCAGCTATGGAGAAGTTCAAAGATGTTGACATCAATTCCATGAGTATCATAGTGGATTCCATAAAATACCACTTGATACCCTACATCTCCCATCTTGACTCATCGAAGAAGATG
>ML783520.1:215265-259054 GCA_009831015.1 Picea engelmannii
CTTTTAGCAGTTCAGAGAGTAGCTTGGCATCCTTTAAACCCCCTCTTCAGCCCTGCATTTCCTGTGCTGGTTCCTCAAAGCTTACCTTCCCGGGTTGACAATTAAATGTTGATTTACATGGTATATCTGCAGCTCGACAGGTACCCAGGAGGTGGGTATGGTTCAGATCAAAGTATAGAGAAAATAATTTTAGGTTTGTTGACCAGGGTGTGTTATAGATTGGTATTAGATCAATAGGTTTACAAGACTGGTCCTTGAAGGGGTCTTCTACATAATTGTTTTTGGTATTCTTGAATTAATTAATGGCTATTGGACAACATCGAGGTGTAACAGTCTCAACATCACCTAGGAAATAGTACTCGAGTGATCCATCATGGCCCTAGCATCGCATCTATCCCTTCCCTTCGTGATATGAGCATTTGAACCAATAGTATGCCCATCAAGAAAAAAATGTACAACAACCATTGATTGAGCTTCCAAGTGGGTTATCCATCGTTGATCTTGCAGTGCGTAAATATTTTCTCACATGCATGCAAGGAAAGGAGAATGAATAGTTTATAATCAAAAGCCAAACCTTTGTGACATGTGAAAGATGCACAAAGAGTCACAGAACCCTACGGAGTTACACCATAATTTTTATTTCCATGTCAGACACATAGTCCGTATGTACAGTAAATTCCCCATCATCTTTTCTACTTTTCTAGTTTTCAGTCTGTGATATGCCCTCATTTCCATGTGTTAGTAGATGGTTATGCCAAGTGGGTTGATCGACCCCTATTGGGCTTAGGCCTTTGGATGGTTGACCTTCATTTATGACTATTGGATCTTAGGGTAGATAGATCTCTACCATTGATCAGAGGACACTTCCATAGGGATGTCTAAGTACAATGTCGCATTGAGATCGACGATGAGGGATTTAGATAGTTGTTGATCCATTAGAGAGTGGCTTTGAAGATATTTGGACCATTAGATCCATTACAGTGAGTGTCATCGGAGTCCAAGGGTCAAAGTAACCTTGGATGACCGAAGTGGAGGAAATTCGATGGGAGGGACTCCAAGAGTGAAGGAGGACCATTGATATATCAATAAATAAACCAATGATATCATATATATATCTATTATGGTTTGAGTAAGAGGAGAGAGAATGGTTATGTCATGGTGACGTGGTGTGACAACTTGGTGGACAAGGTCACGAGGATGCCATCATGGAAATACATTTACTCGAAGGATGACACATTTCAACAAATGGTTGGTCAATGGGACAAGAGTGGACCCAATTGGGCATGGAGTCCCTTAGGCCTTCGCTTTATATGTTAGTCCTCATATCTACCATCTGAGATAATCTCAGTCATTTATCAGAGGGGTCCTATTTGGAGTGAGTTGTAGTCCTAGAGGGGGATGTGCTTTGATGGGAGGAACTTCGAGAGAGAATTATATTTTTCGATCTAGTCGGGGGTAACCACAACTATTATATCCAAGTGATTGGGATCCAATGATAGGAACTCTGAGGAACGATCTATGTCGTAGATAGGTGAGTGGGCACGAGGTAACAAAAATCATAGATCTGTCATGGGTCCCACATCATCGAGTAAGAAGAGTTAAAGGGAATGAGCTTAACTATCAAGCAGTTGTGAACTCCGAGAGAATATTGATTGTTGGAGGATTGTTATATATGCCATAGGATGTCATCGAAACAGGTCTTTTGGAGTGGGAAGTGAAGCTATGAGTGGAAGCACTCCGACAGAGAAGACTTCGATGAAAAGGAAAGGCTATGAAGTAATATAATTTTTTATTGGGGTATTGATGGACCATGTGCAAGGTGCCACGTTAGTGTCCGCACCAATGACACCTTAGATAGCACAAGTGACCGAGAGTCACGTGGATACCACGTGACAATAAAGTGGAAATTAATAAGAAATTCCATCCTTACATCTGAAGAGATATTTTAGGAAGGGATGTCAATTGCATGAAACTCATGTGGAGGAACCAGAAAAGACAAAATGACCAAGCCTTGAAGAATTTTTAGGATTTCCAGAATTTGAGGGTGTATTCCAGGAAATACTATGATTACCACCAAAGAGGGACAACAAATTCTCTATTGATTTAGTAATAAGAGATTCATGATCTAGGAGGGTTTAGGAATTCTCATAGAGGTCCAGGAGGATACAAAATGCTCACAAAGGTCCAGGAGGATCCATAAAATCTCAAATTTTGACAGTCTCAAATGCTCTTGAAAACTACAACATTGAGTAGAGCTCGACGATAGATTTCCAACGACATAAAAATCACCTCAAACGAAGATCTTATACAAAATTTATAGCTGATCAAAGTTCAAGTCAAAAATGGAAAAAGTTAGAGGGTCAAAGGTGACATGTGTCACCACTACAAGGGTGACATGTAGCATGACTGTACATCCATACGATGCTAACGTTACAGCACCATAAGACGCCATGTGGTACGTCCATACAACTAATTTGGAGACTGTACAGTGACATGGCTACACAAGTGGACAAGTCAGATTCTGACATGTGGAAATTATTGCACAAGTGGACCAATCAGAGACTACCACGTGGCAGTCTCCCATTGGCATTATATGGCTTCATTTTCCAAAACTATAGGAGACATGGGTTGAACCCATGACCTCCTATAACCTTATACAAGCCTCCATTACCAATACACCACACCATTGTTGCTTAACCATATACGGTGGCAATTATATTTAAGTTTTATTAAGGTTTGGCCAACGAAAAAAGGGCCAAGGGCCCAAGCCCTCGGACCCTCATTCATTTGAATCCCATATAACCATAACCCATATTCACGCGAGGTTATAACAAATAAACAACATGCCACACACACACACACACACACACACACACACACATATATATACCATAATTTATAACAAAACGCTAATAAAGGAGGGGATCGTGGAGGATAGAACCCGTGACCTCCCCCATATAGCAACAATTCCTTAAACCATTGAGCCAAAGGCACCTCTTGTTAATCCATGCCCACAGACTTATAGTTAATGCCTACCTAAAGTTCTGGATGGAGGTTACGGACTCGCGAGCTATTTATGGGTGTGCAGACAAGGGCCAACAGACATCCCAATGTAAGAAAAGATCCCAATTTAGTCATGGATCCTGAGGAGGAGTACGAACAATGTATTGTTTTGCATTCCAAATATTTCCTAGATTTTGGTGTTGCATAGTTTTGCGTTCCATGAGGTACTTTGTCCAAACATAGGCATGTTTATACTCATTTTTATCGTTTTCTCAAGAGGATTTCAATGGTGATATTTTTTTGTGCTAAGATGTTTTCTTTAGAAGTCTTATTCCATATTTCCATTAATGAGCGCCATAGTGCATTGTTTGCAATGTAAAGAGGGTAAAATTGAGCCAGTTCAGAATATGGTCTACTTTATACTCATTTTTCTCATAATTTCACAAGGAATTCAATGGTAAACACTATATTTGAGTTTGAACAACGAAATCCGAGAGTGACTTCAAAATTGGCTTTGTAAATCCATGTTGTAATGTAATTTGACATTTTGAGATTATGAGAAGCAATATCAGTGTTTGAATGGAATTCAAATATGTATGTCATCAATATTGTATAATTTGAGTTCTTTTATTTTTTGTTGTGTTATCTCATAATTCTTAAAATTAATCATCACTTTATGATATTTTGGATAAGAAACACAACATGATTTTTCTGCAAATCACCTCAATACGATCAAGAATTATTTTGAATCAAGTTATATTCTAAAAAGGGTTTCTAAGAGATTAATATTGGTATTTAATAATATTTGGATCAAGTGGTATTAGATGAAGGATATGCAGTCATGTTCTAGAATGGCCAGGTAGTTCAAGGGAAGCTACACAAGACACAACAATAGTACTTGGTTTTCGCAAGGAGAGGTTATATAGGTTACTGGGAAGACCTGTAATCTGGTCTAATGGTTTCTTGGATTCAACATCATATTTTGCATCATATTCAATGTTAGATTCAACATCAACATCAGAGGCACTTTCAAAGATAGGAAAATGTGAGAATCCTTCTAGTACTAAGGGGAGGATGATTCCATGAATAAACCATCCATCAGAACATATTTCATTTTAAATATGTATATTTGTAAATTTCAAGCTAATATGCATATGTAGATACCTTCTAAGTAGTTTTCTATTGTTTTATTAGAAGTCTTGTAAGCCACTCATTGTAGATTATAGGAGTAAGAGGAATTCTCTAAAATTTCTATATATCCACCTTATATATTAAGAGTGAGAGGAATTGTGTAGAGGATTTCTATATGGCCACCTTATATATTGTTTGAAGTGAGAGGAATCTTGTAAAGGGTTTCTATATAGTCGCTTTATTACAGAGTGAGAGGGGTCTTATAAATATTTCTAATCCTTTCTACAATAGTGTAGAAAAATTTATTGTCTTGTTATCAGCTAAAGAGTTGCATATGGATCGAATTGTCTAATTTAACATTCTTATTATGAAGTACCAAAGGCGAAGGAACAAAAGGATGCAGGTAGTTTGAGCATGTAGAATGAAAGTGGGAAGAGTATCAAAGTAATGCAAAGATTCTTAGAGCTAGTAAAAGAGAAATACATGTTCTTTGTAAGGATATAAGAGGTTTATAGTTGTATATATGCATGCTATAATCATATCAAAGATATTATGTCATGTTCTTGTAGATGTATACCTAGAGTAGAATAAGTTTAGACAATACATAGAATATGTTTAGAATTGTTTTCAAGGAAAGAGAGAGGTGATGGACATGGAATTGATTCAGATACTCCTACAAATACATCAGAAATATAGGAACAGTGAGTCCATATGGGAAAGGAATAGATCAACATTCAACTTGGTTTCATATTGGTCGAGATAGACTATCTTCAATAGAGAAGGAGATGGGAGTGGGTGTTGGGTACAAGATTCAGATTAAGATATTGTAGAGATTCAATGAGCATATTTTTGTGTGAAGGAATCTATGAGCCATAATAGAAGTTATAATCTATATTAGCACCAGTTCCAGAGGCTAGAGTCAAAGCCATATTTTAGAAGAAGACAAAAGAACACTAATCAAATATTTAAGATCCAAGATCCAAGATGAAAATTTAGTCCCAAAATATTCAACAAGGTGGAAGAGTGAAGAAGCTTCATCATCACTAAGTTACTAGATAAGAGCATTACAATAAGGTGGAAGAGTGAGTAAGAGTTATCATCACTAAGTTGTTAAAATATTCATACTTTTGGAGGACCAAAATTTCTTCAGTGGGAAGGTGTGATCCAAGATGATCTAGGAACACTCAATAGAGGTCGAGGAGGATCCAGAATGCTCATAGAGGTCCACAAGGATCAATAAAATCTCAAAATTTGATTTTCTTGAATTCTCTAAAAACACTATAGCATTGCATAGAGCTCGATGATAGATTTATACCTGGAGATGTATACCTGGAGCAGAAGAAGTTCATACAATAAATAGAATATGTTTAGAATTGTTTTCAAGGAAAGAGAGAGGTAATGGACAAGGAATTCATTCAGAAACTCCTACAAATACATCAATAGTATAGGAACAGTGAGTCCAAATGGGAAAGGCATAGATCAAAATTTGACTTGGTTTCATATTGGTCAAGATAGACTATCTTCGACAGAGAAGGAGATGGGAGTGGATATTGGGTACAAGATTCAGACATTGTAGAGATTCAGTGAGCATATTTTTGTGTGAAGGAATCTATGAGCCAGAACTGAAGCTATATTCTATATTAGCACCAGTTCCAGAGGCTAGAGTCGGAGCCATATTTCAGAAGAAGCGAAAAGAACACTAATCAAGTATCTGAGATCCAATATCCAAGATGAAAATTTAGTCCTAGAATATTCATCAAGGTGGAAGAGTGAAGAAGATCTAACATCACTAACTTACTAGATAAGAGAATTAAAATAAGGTGGAAGAGTGAGTAATATTTATCATCACTAAGTTATTAAAATATTCATACTTTTGGAGGACTAAAAGTTCTTTAGTGGGAAGGTATGATCCAGGATGATCTAGGAACACTCAATAGAGGTCAAGGAGGATCCATAATTCTCATAGAGGTCCATGAGGATCAATAAAAGCTAAAAAATTGATATTCTTGAATTCTCTAAAAACATTATATCATTGCATAGAGATCGATGATAGATTTCCAATGGCGTAAAAATTGTCTCAAACAGAGCTTGTATGCAAACGTTATAGCCAGTCAAAGTTCAAGTCAAAAAGGGAAAAGTCAAAGGGTCAAAGGTGATACATGTCACAACTGCAAGGGTGACATGTGGCATGACCATACATTCATACGATGCTAATGTGGCAACACCATAACATGCCATGTGGTACATATGTACAGCTGAGTTGGCGACCGTATAGTGATCTGGCTATACAATTGGACAAGTCATATTGTGACATGTGGAAATTATTGCATGGGTGGACTAGTGAGAGACTGCCACGTGGAAGTTTCCCATTGGCCTTTTATAGATTCATTTACTAAAAATATAGGAGTCAATGGGAGTCAAACCCGTGACCTCCTATAACCTTATACAAGACTCCAATGCCAATATTCCACACCATTGTTGCTTAACAATATACAATGGAAATTATATTTAATCTTGGTTAAAGGTTTGGTTGGTGGAAAAAAGGGTCGAGGGCCCAAGCCCCCGGCCCCTGGTTCATTTGAATCCCATATAACCATAACTTATATTCACGTGGAGTTATAACAAATAAACAACATACCACACACACACACACACACACACATATATATATATACCATAAGTTATAAAAAAGAACCAATAAAGGAGGTAATCATAGAGGATAGAACCCACGACGTCCCCCATATAGCACTAATGCCTTAAACCATTGCACCAAAGGCACCTCTTGTTAAGGCATGCCCATAAAATTATAGTTAATTCCTACCTAAACGTTCAGATGGAGGTTACAAAACCGTGGCCTATTTATGGGTACGTGGACCGAGGCCGACACGCATTCTAATGTAGGAACAAATCCCAGGGAGGAGTACGAATAATGTATTGTTTTGCATGCCATACATTGCCTAGATTTTGGTGTTTCATATATTTGCATGCCATGAGGTACTTTGTCCAAACATAGGCATGTTTATACTCATTTTTCTCGTTTTCTCGGGAGGAGTTCAATGGTGATGTTGTTTTTTTGCTAATATTTTGTATTTAGAAGTCTTAGTCCACATTTCCATTAAGGAGCACCATAGTACATAATTTGGCATGTAAAGAGGGTAAAATCGAGCCAGTTCCGAATATGGTCAACTTTATACTCATTTTCTCATAAGTTTGCAAGAAATTCAATGGTAAACTCTATATTTGAGTTTGAGCAATGAAATTGGAGAGTGACTTCAAAATTGGCTTTGTAAGTCCATGTTGTAATGAAATTTGACATTTTTAGATTGTGAGAAGAAATCTCATTGTTTGAAGGGAATCCAGAGATGTATGTAATCAATATTGTATAATTTGAGTTCTTTTATTTTCTACCATGTTATCTCATAATTATTCAAATTAATCATCACTTTATGAGATTTTGGATAAGAAACAAAACATCATTTTTCTACAAATCACCTCAATACAATCAAGAATTATTCTAAATCAAGTTAGATGCTAAAATGGGTTTTTAAAATATTAATATTTGTATCTAAGGATTTTTGGATCAAGTGGTATCAGATCTAGTTTTGACATGTATTTGCAAGTTGTTGATGTGACAAGGTCCAAGACTCAAGTTGGTGAAGGTTTTGAAGACTCTTGTTGAGAGGAAAAAATGAGTAAATCTCTCATGATGTTAAGGCTACAAAAGAAAAGTAACTAACATATTCAGAATGAGAATTATGAACTAAGGAGGAAACTGAAAACTCTCAAGTAAGAGAAGCAGAAGTTGCAAGATCGACTGATATGTCACAAGGAATTACATAGATGTATTTTTTATGAGTTGGAAATGAAGTTGCATACCAAGGATCGAGTATTGGCACCATCAACATCAATCCATGAATGTTGGCAAGTCGATAATGTAAAGTCTTCGATGCAAGAGAAACTAGTTCCGTCAAAAGGCATGCTCGAGAAAGATGATTCCTCGTATTATTCTTCTCCCTGTCAAGATGGAAAATGCTCAAGGACGACTAAAATAAGGAGAAATTCAGATGAAAAGGTCCTTCATAAACACTTAATACTACCTTCCATCCCATGGAAAGGTAGCATATGTAAGATATCACCAGAAAGAGATGTGCATTCTAAAAAGGGAATGGAGACATTTCCCATTATTAATATTGGTAAATGGTCTATGTATCCATGTGGAGCTAGTAACCATAATATGGAGAAACATCAAAGAAGATAGTATGTGCAAGAAAATACCTCCAAGAGGAAGGATAAAGGTAAAGGTCATTTCTCAAAACAAAGGAAAAGGGGGGATGACAAGAAGGGATCATGGTTCCAAGATGGGAATAAGACACTCTTCTCTTATTGTGGTAAGAGTGGACATCAGATCGAGAAGTGTTGGACATTGTACCCACACTTATGTCTGAAGCAAAACTGGAAATATGTAAAGGCACTTTCCAAAAGACAAGAAAAATTCACAAATGAAGTTAATAATCCTGCTGAAAGATTTGAGAAAGAATATTTCTTAATGGATGGTTTTAACAGAGTGACATATGAGGACATAGAGGAATGGTTCGTGGATAGTGGTTCATCTCACCACATGACTAGGATGAGATCAATATTCCTGACTTTCTCAGAGATCGACACAAATTTCATTACCTAAAGGTGAAGGAGAGTTTACAACAAGAGAATGTATAACATAAATCAAATGGTATGAGATTAAAGAGGATGGATTTCTTATGCACAAAAATAGAATTTATATTCATTTTTCTGGAGAAATTAGGAATTTGGTATTAAAGGAAATGCATAATGTTCCATATGTTGGACATCCCAGTTAACAGAAAACAATTACAACAGTAAGAAGCCAATTATTTTATCCTAGGATGAATAAGGATGTTGTTTATTTTATTTCCAGATGCATGGAATGTTAGAGAGTTAAAGTTGAGGATAGAGACCCAGCGGGTTTGCTACAACCATTACCAATTCGAGAGAAGAAATGGGAAGTGGCAACCATTTATTTCATAACTAGGTTTCCCAGAACAACAAGGCAACATGATTAAATAATGGTAGTGGTTGATAAATTGACAAAGGATATTCATTTTGTTCCTATAAAAATGTCTCATACAACAACTAATATTGCAGAAATTTACATGAAGGAGATTTCTAGGTTGCATGGAATACCTACGGAAATCGTCTCAAATAGAGATACACAGTTTATTTCAAATTTTTGGAGGGGATTATTCAAGGGATTTTGCACACATATGAACTTTATCACAACATACCATCCACAGTCAGATGGGAAGACAGAGAGAGTCAACCAAGTAATCAAATACATGTTATGAATATATGTGATGGATAAGCCATCTAAGTGGGAAGATTTCTTGCATTTGGTTTATTTTTCCTATAATAATGGGTATCAAGATTCCTTGAATATGATCCCATTCAAATCTTTGTATGGTATAAGATGAAATACTCCAGTGAGTTGGGACAACCCAATGAACAGAGTGGTACTTCGGCCAGAATTGCTCAAGGAGATGGAAGACCAAATGGTTAGAATTAAGAAAAACATGAAGGAAGCATAAGATAGAAAGAAAAGTTATGTAGATAAGAATAAGATAGATAGAAAGTTAAAGTGGGAGAGAATGTACTTTTGAGAGTGAATCCCAAGAAGAGTTCATTGAAGTTGGGCAGTTGTAAGAAGATAGTAGCCAGATTTTGTGGTCCATTTGCAATATTTGACAGAATAGGGATAGTTTCATACATTCTCGCATTGCCTTCTTCCATGAATGTGCATAATGTATTTCATGTCTCTTTGCTGAAAAAGTATGTACATGATCCTAACCATGTTGTTGATTGGCATTTGATTCAGGTAGAACTAGAGGGATACTTTTAGGTCTAGCCAATGCACATATTGGATAGAAAAGTCAAAGTTCTCTTGAATCGAGTCATAGAACTTGTAAAATTTCACTGGACCTAATACAGTCATGAATATGATACTTTAGAGCATGTAAAATCCATGAAGGAAAAGTACCTGAAATATTTTGAAGAATTTTTAATTTGATATTTCTATTTTGTTTGCATTGAGGACAATGCCAAAATAAGGGGGAGGGGAATGCAATACGTTGGTTTTGAGTCCCCAAAGTAAATAATGTATTTTGTTATTTTATGAAAGAACAAAGATCCTAAACGATTAAAAGAGGTTGGAGTGCCTAGGAAATGTAGAAATTGATTATTATTAATAATAAAATACATCACTAGTTGGTAAACAGACAAGGACAAGAGTTATATGGGGAAATGATTCCACAAGAGGGGGGATTAAGGGGATAAGTATTTGTTAACCCATAATATATTTAATTGAGAGAAATGGTTACATTAGATTCTTGGGGAAGACCATGTGATTCTTGATTTACCAATAAATATATAAACCCATATTAGTGTTGTTTGTGGGGTTGCATACATACACATTCTTCATTTTTCTCACTCTCTCCATTCACTACTTTCTCATTTATTTTTCCCATTCATTATAATATTGGATTGGGGGGAGAGGGAGGAAAACAAATTGTTCAAAATAAATCCATTATTTGTTGGTTGTAGAGACGACTGGTGTATGCCATCCATGAATTGATACATGCATGTCTGAGGTGCATTGGTATGTGCTGAATTTTATTTACAGTTGCAAGTCTTGAGAGTTCCATCATGGAGATTATGGAGGAGATGCACTAGAGCCCTAAGAAGAAGTGGACATCTTGAGGGAATGCATGGAAGTGAAGGGGGTCCATTGTATTTGGGTGGTGCAAGTTGGGGAGAAGAGAGTTGTTGTACTTTGGATTGTTGTGTGAGAAACCATGAGAGCTTAAGTGCCAATTGGTTTGGAGAAGTTGGGTGTCACCCTGGAACCCATCCTTTTAGATTCATAGCCCTGAATCGGTGGTGACCTACTGTTGATATTTGGAACAATTATGTCTATGTTTAGGTGGAACGTCCTTGGTCTACAGCCATTTGGTGATTGAAATTTCTTAAGATAAGTGTTCTCTATCATGGTTTTCTCTATTGGATATTTATTTCCTCTACATATTATTTATTATCTCTGAGAAACAATGTGTTTATTCTCTTCCTGTTTGTTGGTTATTGATGTGCATGGCATGTTAATATCTAGTTACAGTTAGCATGAATCTTGATGAATGCATGTGTACATTTTGTTCTTCTTTATGTAATTAATGGATATCAAAAATGAAAAATAGCCGAAGAGGGAGAAATTATAGGTACCCAGGAGGTGGGTACATTTCATATCAGAGTATAGAGAAAATCATTTCAGGTTTGTTGACCTGGGTGTGTTACAAGATCCAGTAGAAATTGGAACACCTAATAGTGTAGCCATGGTATCAAAGGAAACATAATATCACTCAACCCAAGGTGGAGATGGAATATTGATATCTCCTATTGATGTTGTAGAAGCATGTGTGGAAGTGATTATATGAATGAAGAAAACAATGGAAATTAACACAACAAGACTACAATACTATAGTTTAACAAAATTGACTCACTAAAACACCTATGACGTGTGAGGTATCCTGGTATCACAATCCACTGCAATTGTTGTATAAACATTGAAAGTGAATGATTCATATTACTATGAAATAGGAGTATCATATTGTAGCAACTGAACATGCCAAATAATTATTTAGTTACAAAACTTTATAGAATACTTGCCTCTTTTTTTTGTGTGTGTAGTCATTGAATTTCATAAAGATGATTTCAAACTAACCCTATCCATGAAACTCTCCTAGACAGGAACCTCCATTGGCCCATATCAAGTCTTCCTACAACTCAAGCATGGATGAGCATCACATGAACTCCAATTAGAATGCCTAGTCTATCTAGATTTTTTTTCTTGAATATAATCAATTGTATGGCCTAAAGACCCAACCCCTGTACCTTTGTCACCAAGTTTCACATTGTGTGAAGATCCTTTTTAGAAAAATTCAATGATGAATATACTATGAAGAAAAAAATTGTAGCTCAAGGTGGAAATCAAAGTTTTGGTCTCAAAATTCTTGTCTGCAATCTCAAGATATAGGGTAAGGGTGTTAGGCATCCACCTGGGAGAACATCACCCTCTTAATATGTAGTTCCTACCATTTTTTGATATTTCACAAACCCATCAACTACATCCTATAATTCACCAATATCAGTAGTTGACATGGAGACATGAAACAAATTTGGCTCACAATTTTCAAATCATGGATGAGGATCACATGAACTCTAATCAAAATTCCTAGTCTAGTTAGATGTATAGACTTGACTAGAATAAATTGCATGGACTAAAGGCCCATTCCCTAGACCTCCATTATAAGGTTTCACACTATATGAATATCCCTCCTAGAAAAATGCAACGAAGAATGTACTATGGTGAGGTAAACTATAGGTTAGGGAGGAAATCAAAGTTTGGGTCTCACAAATCTTGTCTATAATCTCAAGATATTAGGAAAGGGAGTTAGGTATCCAACTCAGAAGGTGTATCCATGTCAATAGGAATGCTTGACATTTTGTTGATATTTTCTAGTCCCATGACCTACCCTTTGGAATTTATCAATATCAAAATAGTTGACATGGAGACCTAAAACAAATTCAACCCATAATTTCTGAAGAAAATACAATGACACCTACCTATTATTGCAAGGACGTTTATCAAAAACCATAAACCATCCATCCATTCATTTGTCTATAAATGGTTGATATTTTCATTAGCCCATGAAAATACACCTATTTCTTAGAGGAGGGTATTGGCTAGATCTAGGGTCAATAAACAAGGCAATGAAATCATGTTTCAGAACTTGTAAGTCGTTAATCCCATTCTATATAAACCCATCCTATAATATTCATACTTCTAGTCCCTATATTTAGAAATATCAAATAATATCCCTTGGGCATGGAAAATGGAAGCAACAACTATCTCAAGGGATGTAGTGATGGAAAGGAGTGTGATCTCTTTAGTACTCCTAAAAGAGCCAATTATGTTTCTATGTATTTAAATGTCATTGTTATTGTTGGTGTTTACATATCTAACTAGTGGTTTGGGGATAGGTTTGTGAATTTGTTCAATTGGTGGTGGTGGGTTTGGGTTTTGACCATGGGTATGATTCAATTCAATATAATTTAAATGTTGTAGTTGAAAAAGAATAAAACAATTTATTTCCTTTCCAAATTTGTAGAATTTAACAAGTGTAAAAATAATAATTGGTACAAAAATATTCCTCTAATTTGACGTAACAAGGTAGAAAAATGTCACTACAACTACCTAAAACACTAAAAGGTATTGATGCAAACTTCCCTCATCCTCATGATGGTGAGATGTAGGGTCTTTTTTTCTCCAAAATGAACATTCTTCTCATCCAAAACACAACATAGAGATGAAATCAAATACAACCCATGGCCTTTTTTAAATTATACATAGAGGAATGTGCATGCATTCCTTTAATTATATAGTTGGTGGATGATGTGATAGGTTTGGAAGGAATCAAGGCTATTTTAAAATTATTTATTTTTCTTTATTACGTGAGCAGGTCCACAGGTTTACCATTGGCAATTTTTCTCCCTTCAACTTTGTGTGATGCCCCTTTGCTCACTCCTAACAACATGATAAAATTATAAAATTGATATGCAATTGGAGATTTTTCATAAACTGCAAGCCATGTCAAATAGTGATCCCACCTCAAAATAGATCTACCCACAATGATATAATTATATTGCTATTTATTTATTTATTTATTTTCTCTTAAATATGGATTTTTTATTATTGTGAATTTTTTTAAGGGAATCTTTTTCTTTTCACATAGCTATTGTAATAGATTCAAGATTTTTTCTTTCATATTCTTAAGGGATAACATAATTATAGAGTTTATGAGATACCTACATAGAATATCTAGCTAACAATCAAATGTACACAACTTGCAAATGGTGTGAAGAGAAGACAAAAATGGAGGAAAGAATGAAATAATTTCTACTATATGTATTCCACACTCAAAGACTGAATAATTACAATAGATATAGGCTACATGAGTAACTAATGTGCCATAGTAGTGATCAAGAGAGATCTAGACACTCACTGACATACATTGGAGTGAACTTCCACCTAGTCCTAGTTAACTGATCCATGCAATAATTAGTTAACTGTGTCACATGTGTGGAAGTTAGAGAAACACATGCAACTGTTGGTGATAAAACCAAGGTTGTCATGCATGAGTGACTTCCACTATTCTAACTGAGTTTAACTAAATTTGAACTGAAGATGAACATCATATTTTGTAGGGGAATATTCTCTAGAGAGAATTATCATCTAAGGAAGTGTTCTCAAAATTGGACTATAAAACTTATGAAAATAATTCTAGGTGAGTGTATAATATCTCCAACACCCCCCTGAACACTACTAGGGTGTACATGATGAATGGGTCCCAAAAAACAAGGCCATGTTAGGCACCCATTGTACAATGCATCTAGGAATGAAACATTGAAAAAGTGAGGAAAGAGGGAAAAAATCATGGGAAAAAACCCCCCCTCAAAGTAAAATGTATCAAAAACTGAAGAAGGAAAGACAACTACTAAGCAGTTCTGTCTTTCACTCCAAGAAGACTTTGCAAATGTGCAAGCTTATGCTCGATGGATATTTTGTTGAAGAGGTAGATGTATGTATGGATATGATGAAGTAGATGCACCAATGATATTTCCACATATATCCACCTTATCTTATTGTAAATAGGAAGATCCAAATCCATGTGAAGTTTGGATGAAACTTTGAAAATTGTGTGGTCATTTCCGAAAAAATGCTAAAAAATTGTTGATTTTAAAAAACTCATAACTTCACTTCCCGGACTCTATTTTGGATGATTTTTTTTAATTGGGTATTGTTCTGAGAGGAATTCGAATATCCATTTTGTTTCTACAAATTCTCCTCATAAAATGTAAGAATTGAATCTGGTGTGCACGACCCCCTTTTTGGCTCCTGAGATGCATGCATGGGAGTCTCTGCATGTGACTCCTGGGATGCATGAATGGAGCATGAAAAAGTGTTTGTATGTGGCTCCTGACATGCATGGATGATATATTTTGTATTTGATTCAGAAAACAGATCTGAAATGGATTAGAAATCATCTTCAATTAATGGAACAAAAAGTTGTGCATATGCCTATGTAGAACACTCTTCAAACTGAGAGGATTTATCTTCTAGTGGATTTTCTACTAGCTCTATATTGTCAAACATTTTCATGAAACATTCCTTATTACTAAATAGAACCTCCAATTTGGTCCATAATTCATTTGGAGTTGAGTCTCGTGATTCATCATATACTTGGTGGAAAATTTTAGGAGATATAGACTATGGCCATATCTTGTATGTTGAAAAAGTCACTTTTCTTATCAGCAGAATCAATCTCTACTTCCATTTCCATGGTTATTTGGTATAAGTATCTACTTATAAGAAAAAATAGAATATTTGGCTTCCACTCCAAATAGTTATGAGGTATGAGAAGTATTGTCAGTGAGTAAAACATAGATTCCATCTTTCTCATTGCTTTTTTTTGTCTTCGGTACCTACAAAAGAGTGTTGGTGAAGATCATTTCTAGCGGCCTATGGGCTCTTATACCATGTAGATTTTTTGATATACCTACACCTAATATCTAGCTAACAATCAAATGTACACAACTTGCAAATGGTGTGACGATAAGACACAAATGGAGGAAAGAATGAAAAAAATTATATTATCCGTATTCCACACTCAAAGAGTGAATAATTTACAATAGATATAGGATATGTGAGTAACTAATGTGCCATAGTAGTGATCTAGAGAGATATAGACACTCACTGACAGACACTGGAGTGAACTTCCACCTAGTCCTAGTTAGTTTTGATCCATGCAATCATTAGTTAATTGAGTCACACATGTGGAAGTGAGAGAAACACATGCAACTGTTGGTGATAAAACAAAGGTTTCCATGCATGAGTGACTTACACTAGTCGAACTGAGTGTAACTAACTCTAAACTGAAGATGAACGTCCTATTTTGTATGGGAATATTCTCTAGAGAGAATATTCTCATATAAGGAAGTGTTCTCAACATTGGACTATCAAACTTAGGAAAATAATTCTAGGTGAGTGTATAATATCTCCAACAATAATTGGATAAACCATCCATTTAAGATGTGTTGTCAAAAGAAATAGATCACAAGGTCAAATCTATTCGAGTCCTTGAAAAAAATCTCAAAAATTATAAAATACACCATAATTTGTCTCTTTAAAAACTATATTCTGTCGAAATGTAGTTTACATATGTATGTTGTAAAAACTTACAAAATATTTGTGTATTTTGTAAAATTAAAATTATATATTAAATAATAGAAAGTGTGTTTTTTCTACCATCAAAACTCTTTCATTTAAAAAACCTTTTTTTAATATTTACTTTCATATTTATTTATTTATTTAAATATAAATGGATAATAATTGTATTAAGAAATCGTTGTGGTCGCACCGAACAACAAATTAATACAATCATAAAAAGGCCTATTGAAAGTTGAAGTTTCAGGAAATGTCAAAAATTCAAAATGACTTCCTAAATACCAAGTTTCTCTTTCTATTTCAAAAGCATAGAGACCTATAGGTATAGATCCTATAGAACCGACCTAGAATCAAAATAGATTTGCAATACATAATTGAGTCTTTGAGAAAATTATCCTCCCTTAAGCAAGGATTATAGGGTTGACTAAAGACCCAAGAAAACATTTGTCTTTGTTTATATTTTTCTTTATTCCTACCTTGATTTTCTTCCCCTTATGACAAGAGGAGAGGGATTAGATACTTTACTTATGGAATTGGATAAATATAATGATTTAGAAGTATCAGATGCACATGATTGTTTCTCTGAGAGTTTAGCAGGAGGGTCTCATTTCCCTACATCCTCCTCTTTTATTTAATTTCCTTCCTTTTCTAGCTCCTCTTATTCCTCCACTAATTCTTCTTCTTCTTTCTCTTCCTTCTCTTCTTCCTCCTCTGATGGATCCAAAGATGTTGGTTTTGACTGAGTTTCCTTATTTTTTTCGATTGGAGTTCCTTTGTGTTCTTGAAGTATGTCTTTCATTGGATCCACTTTTTTCCCCTTTGTTACCATATTTGGTGTTTTAACCGATACCTCAAGTGCTACAACTCTATTTTTAGGCTATGATAGTATTATAGATGGGTCTACCTCTACTCTATCCTTTCTCACTTCCTTTGTAAATTTGAGAACCTCATATCTATTGTTGTACACAATGGATGGAGTTTTATTATTTACTTGTGAATGTTGCACTACCTAGAGATTTGTATTTTTTCTCTTGTTTGAGACTGGATTGAAAGGATTATGTTCCTAAATACTAGTGAAATCCATATTTTGCTTTTGGAAAGACTTGTTTTTTGTATCTTTAGACAATTATTAGCAAAGCGTCCATAATTGTGATGCAAACAACATTTGAATGGAATCTTCTCATAATCCAAGGAATTTAAATGGCTCTTTCCACCAATATTAATTCGTGTTTCCTATAGGAGGACCTTCTCCAAGTCCAGTTCCACAAAAACTCTAACACACGAGAAAAAAAATCATTTCAATCCTTATCTATCAATAAAATGGCCTAGCTTGTTTCCTATCTCTCTAAGTGTAATATTATCCTGGAACATAAGTGGAAGATGGGGCAATCTAACCCACACATGGGATAATGTGATCTATTATGCTAGGTTGAAATAAAAAAACCATTAGGTTAGAAACAAACCCCTAGAGCACATAAAATGGGGTCTTGAGTGGAAGATCAAGTCTTGATTTTCCTTGCTGTGGAATAGAAAAATGGGAAAACTTGTTTAAAAAGGAAAAAAAAATATTTTTCCTTGGAGATTGGGAGACCATTGTTCTACTACCTATGTTTTTATGGATCTTGGACTCAACCATAGGACTATGAAATTTCCCACTAGGTCCTTCTCATGGAGGAAAAGGAATTTTTTCCTCGGAGATGGAACTGATAGATCTAATGAGGCATGATGTCCATCCTTTTGAAAATTTTGCTTGGCACCGTGCAATCTCCATTAACCAACTTTAGATTGCAAACCAACAATTTAAAGGCCTCAATTTCTATAATAATATTTTCTATCATTGCCATAGCTCAACCACAACAAGAAATATTGGTGAAATGTAAAGAGATGGGAGAATATCTATTGATGGTAGCCCATGAGTCTCCCTTGATCTAGCCCTATCATGTTTGGGTTTGTATTTCCCTAATGAAGACATGGAAAGAAGTGGTGGTAGCCAGAGGAAACTCTAGCAATGAGAGAGAATCTATTGTCTCATCTCGACTCAAAATTAACTCCAACTAATGATGTGTGAAACATGCATCATTAGAAAACAAAAGAGAGATTATTTTCTCCCAAATACACTTTCATATTTAATTATCATTAAGTTAATGATGAACTTTATCTTAATTATATTTGTTAAATTATTTTGATTTTTTCCATAAGGAAGGGAACACATTTTATATTCAAAAAAGAATATAAAAGACATTTTTCAAGTGATGAGGAACATAAAACATCAAAATATATATTTAATATCCACATACAACTAAAAATACAAGTAATAACATAAATTCAACCAAATTCTACTAGTATCAAATCATCTAGTACAAAAAGACCCGACAAATTTATACTTGCATAGATATAATCATCCATAAATAACAACAATAATGTATAAACTACAAGACTGCAAAATAAGGTATAAATCAAATATTGTGACTAGTCTCAATTGAGACTCCATCATTTAGTTATTTCAAAGACAAATAACTTAGGTTAAGTAGTAATCCTTGTTTGGATAAAGTGCTAATTAACGCATTCAATTCACTATAGACATAAGTGAAAGTATTCAGCTCGAAATATGTAAAAAAATTCTTTAACTTATATGGCCAAAGGATGAAGATTATGATTATGGGTGATTATGGATTTTATCATCAAATTTTATCCACTTAATCATTAACATAAAATCTCCAAAAATTTAAAGTTTGTAACACCTTTTAATAAATCAATCATTATTAAAGACCTAAAAATAATCAATTCAGATCGATTTTCACTAACACATCAAGTTAAGGTGTGGGTTTCATTTTCTAGGCGACCCAAGTTCAATACCCTTACGATGTGTTTATTTGGGAGGGGACACCCAAAATACATCCATGTTAAGGGTTGGTGCGACCCCGACCAGGTGTGATCCCTGGGTGATTTTAATGGCTTAGATGCCCCTAGGTTGTAGTTTCTTAACCAATGACTGAAATGTTGTAACACCCCTTTTTCCCCTAGCTTGTAATTAATCATTAACTATGATCACCATGCTATGACATGTGAATAATGTAAATGTATTATTTTTTAGATTTCCAATAAATGACTGTGGGGGTGAAGCCTTGAAGTACTAGCCATGATATCACTAGAGGAAAGAGTGAGGAAATTGTAGAGAGGCTTCATTATGTCAAATGACCCCAAATTCATTTTGTTGAGATAATAAGCCTCATCTTGATCCCAAGGAAAAATTAGTTAATGGGAAAAGGACGGGTGGTTTAACAATCAAATACCCCAATGAATGGGAGCATGGATGGTCTTACTTAAGAGGAAGAAAATTGCCACACCAATGTACCACGGAGCGCAATTTCCTACAGGTCCAGATTGACTCGAATTCCTTCTAACAAAAAAAAGGGAATAGGTCCAGAACCTTCTAGGGAGAGGAAATAAGCGTGTAAGAATACACACAAAGGTAGAGGAGAAGGAGAACACCCACAGTCAGTTGGTTGGCTGCAACTTGTAATAGATTCTTCATATACCCTGTGAACTTAAATTGGAATACATGATTTGAATGTCTATGAGTGTGATAAATTGTACCTCACGTGAAATTAGTGGTAATAAATATTACTATTCTTCTATAAACTTTTGCATTTGAATGATTGCAAGGTGACAAGTTTGGCCTCTGGGATGGTTGGAAAATCCTCAAGGTGTTTTCCCAAGTAACAACCTCACAATTCGAGAGTTGGGATAGACTCTATGAGACTGCTACAGTCCCATTGATCCCTCAAAAATACCTTTCCCTAATTTAGAACTTAAGTTATGTGAATGGAAGTTGTTTCATTCAAACCAGTCGTCCAAGAGACCATGGGCTCGTGCCCACGACCTTAACCAAATATTGTCTAAGAGTTATGAGTGTATCCTTTGGAGCTTGACAAAGTTCCATAGGACTAGGTCCATGGAACCCTTCGCTACACTCAAAACAAGAGCTAAGTTGTTTGGGACTCCGAGAGTCTAGAGTTATGGGATAAACAAGCATTGCAACGTACAAATGCACCGAAGGTGACCTGTTAGACCAGTAACTTGAAGGTTGACTGACATTGGGCGATCATTTACCTGTTATCATGGAATTCATACCTTGTTAAACCCCTATCCACTTCTCGATAGCGAAGTAAATCAAGATGTAGATCCGAGGCTAATCAATATCTCCCCTGACTATTGGATCTATTTCATGTCCATTCGGCATCGACCTACTACAGAAAGAAAAGGTTTTAAATAGTTAGAACCTCTGAATGTCAAACTCATGAAGTAACGTGGACAGTGGATCTAAGGATCCTCTAGGACCCTTCTCGACCGTCCAATCAACTAGTGGAAGGGTAGCATAAAGCACTTCAACGAAGCCCTACTCTGAGAGGTTCGACATGTTGGTGAATGAGAATATCTCCAAAGTGCTGAAGGCCAAAGTGATGTGGCATGCTGACGTCACCAAGGGTGACGTAGAACCATACTAGGTGTGCCATGTGTCACCCCGATTCATGACTTTTATAGACCTTAGGGGTCAAATAGACCTTGACACATGTCACCATTTGATTGGGCCACGTGTCACCCTTGTCTTCTGCCAAATGTATTCCGTTGGATCTATGTTGTGGTCAGTTCGACATTGACCACTCCGGGAAAAAGGGAGTGTTAAATAGGTTCGTTGAAGTGATGAGAATCGTCGATCCAAGGATGCTTCGAGATCTCTCTTTACCATTCAATCTAGACCTTCATCAGTCCGACACTGACCACTCCGGGAGTAAAAAGGAAGTTACATTGTGAAACCCCCAAACGCTGAAGTCGCGAAGTGACGAGGACCATCGATCTGAAGATTCTTCGATATCTCTCTTGACCGTTTGATCTAGACCATGGTCAGTCCAGTGTTGACCACTCTGAGAGTAAAAATTAAATTACACAGCAAAAGCCCCAAACATCGAAGTCGTGAAGCAACGGAGGTCATATATTTGGGGATCTATGTGGATCTGTCTCGACTGTGGAATACAAGGTATTGGGAGGTTGTTGGTAGGAGTTCTGACTTCGGAGATCCGAGTGTTTCACAGGTAGGAGAGGCTAGAGACTCCCAGAGGTTGTCATTCCAGAGTGGCATGGCACACTGACGCCACCTAGGGTGACATTGACCCATGTTCTGCATGCCACGTGTCACCAAAATTCGTTCTTTTTGTAGACCTTATATTCCAATTGGAACGTGACATGGGTCTCCTACTGATAGGGCCATGTGTCATCTATGTCCTTTGTCGTGCATCAACCCTTGACACATGCTCGCCTGGCTTAATAGCTGGTGGAATATCCGGGGCACCGAGATTTCGGGACTTCAAGAAACTTGGGATGTTGGAACATTGGAGTTAATCGACCTAAGTGCCAGAACTACTTGTCCCTGCCTCTGCATTTAACATGCCACCATGTGTAAGTGTAGACCCTTTAGAAGTCCGGGAGTTTGGAAATACGGATGTTTGGAAGGACAAGACGCAATCTCCAAAACGAGTCGAAGTTCGAAGACATGTGGTAGGACTCTGGGGTTCGAGACTTTGGAGGATATGCGAGTAGAGGAAAGGGAGTTCAACGTCGAAATTCCTTAAGCCTGTGCATTAAATGAGGGAGAATCTTCGTCGTTGGATTTGAAAATGGATTGATCTCCACAATATATTCAGGAGTGATAGAGAATTTTGGGAATTCGAGACTTCGAAAATGTTTCAGACATGGATAGGAAGGACGAAGGGCCGAAGGCCCAATAATTGTGAAGACACGGGGAACATCCCCATAACCGCCCCTCCAGTGGCCATGTCATTGCTAAAGGATGATGACCTTGTTCGATTTTGTGCCAAGTGGGATGGTACGAATGACGTGAACCCACATGGGTTCCACATGGCCTTTGACCAATGATGCCTAAAGAACTTTGGAAGGGCATAACTTCAAATACAGAGCTCGGATTTGATCATGGTAATAGTCATTGGAAAGCTCTTGACAAGAATAAGGTGATGGAGATCTCGGGAAAGGGATTTGAGGTGATTGAGAAAAGTGAAATTTTGATGCCCCATCCATTAAAAAGGTACTTAGGGGTTAGGTGTGTTACAAATGTTGACCCTGCAAGTGACGGTCATTTCTAACAAAAAAGAAATTCATCAATTCAATAAAATTATTTCTACCTCTACCTAAACATACCTTGATTTTTATAAATTATTATAAACATACCTAAAAAATTATTATAAATCAACTTTCATCTTGTAAACATTATCCTCCACAATTATTATCATATATGTCATAATAAAATTAAAATGAAAAATGGAACACATTCTCTTTTGCAATCTTGGTTTTATGAAAATATTATATCTTATTTTCAAAACATATATAATATTATTTAATTTCATAATTTGTTTACTATTTTCTTTGGAGTTGGGATAATAAGAAAAATCTCTTTGAGACTCTTGTTATACCTGTTATTCTTTATGGATGTGAATTCTGGGGTTGTAGTAGCTCTCGCAAATCCCAAAGAAAGATAGAGCAAATACAAAAGAATTTTATAACCTATAATCTCAAAATTAAAGGAAATAAGACCTCTCTCATCCTCCTCTTAGAAACAATCCCCTCCCCCATTGAGATCACCTCTATGACTAGATACCTAATGTATAAGAACAAGTTAAACAACATGGAAGACAAGAGGCTTCCTAAAATTGCTTCAAATCCGAGTCGTAACCACCATCAACTCAAGCGAGGATGGAATAAAGATGCTCGGTCTTGGATAAACTATTATGGAATCATGAAAGACACCATTTTGCAGAGTAAAGATACTATTAAAAATATCATCAAATCAAAATTTACGGAGAAAATGCGGTGTGATAAAGAGTTAGAGGAAAAAATAAAATTAAGGTATTATAAGGATGTAATCAACCCTAATCTAGAAGATCGAAATTATCTATCTATTTTGACAAGTGTAAAGAAAAAAATTAGCCTTGCTAAGATAAGAACAAATTCTCACGAGCTCCATAGTGAAACTAGGTGTTAGTCAATTCCTAAAATGCCATGGGATGAAAGAGTGTGTAACCTTTGTGACACTAAGAAGGATGAAGATGAAAAGCACTTTCTCTTAGATTGTCCAGCCTATACCCAGATTAGATCTCATTTTCAAAATATTTGTCACACTACGAACCTTCCTAACCTCTTAACTCAACAAAACTATGGTGATCTTGGAAAGCTTCTCTTAATGTTTTTCGAACATAGAAACAAAATTCTAAAGAATTGCATGTAATCACTTACCCTCTTAAGGTACAATAGAACAATTTGGTCTTAGTGGACATTAATCATCACCATCATCATCATCAATATTATTTTATTTTAAAATTTATTTATTTATAAAAACTAAAAAATATATAATATTTTATTTCAAATTATTTAATAATAAAAATAATAAAACAAATAATTATAATAATAATAATAATAATAATAATATATTTTTAAGGTCACGGCCAAGCCACACCAAATTGGTGTATGAGATACCCTTGTTTGTGGGAAAAGGGACCCCCCTCCGCTTAGCGATTTGACTGGTAAAGTCTACAGAGGTATACATACCCTAGCCCCCTCTGGATTTGAACTTGTGACCTCTTAAGAGGAAACACATGATCTTAACCATTAAGCCCACTCGAGCTTTATTTTAAGATAGGTTAATATTTTCAAAACATTAAAATATTATTTATTTCATAATTTATTTATTTATAAAAAACAAAAACAATTTAACTATTTTATTTTAAGATAGGTTGATATTTTCAAAACATTAAAATATTATTTATTTCATAATTTATTTATTTAAAAAAAACAAAAACAATTTAAGTATTTTATTTTGAAATTAGTTATAACAAAAATATAATAAAACAAAATAAATAATTTTAATTTAATCTCTCATATTGGATGGGATGATCCGCTTCATCATTCGCTAGTTTATTTTTATAAAGCAAGTGGTAGGTTATTGTTTAAATAATTTGTGCACAAGGAGTAGTGGTTTTTCAAATTGACATAAAAGGTGACTTTTTAAGGACTCTAAAGGTTGACATAGTAGGTTGGGGATTCACCTCCTTAATAAGATGAAGGTGAACGCTTTTCTAAAGTAAAATATATAGGACACTGAAACTGGAAACTGTGTAATTCCACCTTTATCGTATTTTTAAATTATTTTAAACGCTTATTTTATTTTACTCTCATTCTTACTTTAAATGCTAAAAGGCAACTTTGACTCCAGTTTTTTGATCCTATGTTATTTTTATGATAGTTTGAATTCCAATACAATTCCAAATATATATGATAATCATGTTAAATAATAAAATTTATAGATCAAAAGTCATATTAAAATTATAAATTGCACATGGATGGTCAAATTGTGGAGCTTGGTTGTTGGTCTTTTGGACTTGATTCACAAGTGAAGGAAAAATGTATTCATAATTGAAGTTTATCATTAATCTATAAACAATATTTTAAATGATTTTTTCACTACTATATATTGAAAAATTTGCGATGACTACTTGCGATGAAAGTATCTTTTTGTCGCAAAATTCAAGAGAAAGAGTTCAATTTTTCAATTTTTTTATAAATCGAGCTCAAATTTGTCTCTCTTGCGATGAACCCAGACATTTGTCGCGAGAGAGACGAACGTGAAGATAGTGGATTTTCATCGTTCTTGCGAAGACCTTTGGTTATCGTTGCAAGAGCAACGATAACCATTGATTGTTACACTATTTGACAAAGTCAACATTGACCATCATATTGTTTGACAATGTCAACATCGACAAGAAAAATATCTATAAATATTTTGTGAATTAAAGATGCTGCGACAATCTTGCTATAACAACGACGGTTCACAAAGGGTATTTTTGTGCGGAAGATTTTTGCAAAATATTAGAAGTGGGAAAAAAATTAAAGCAGGTGAAAAGGGTGATGGTAGATGTTATTGCCCTTGCAAAAAATGTTTCCTTACACGTCCCCTAACAATTTTAAAAGCAACAACTACAAAAAATTATATGAAATATGGACACATTGATGGGGGATCAAACGAATATCGCCCCATGGTAATTAGCTATATATTCATTATCTGTTTTTATATTGTCAATTTTATATAAAATTATATATATGTATATATATTGTTTCAATATTTGTTATAGTACACACTAATTTTGCATGATTGTTTGTAATTATAAAGTTAGAGTTTCCCTCAAACTTTCTCCAGAATATTGCACCAAGTAGTACTAGTAGAAATGATGTTGTACAAGCTGAGGAACATGATCAAGAAAATGAGGATCTCATGGAAGAAGATGATGGGACAAATCAAGTTAATGATCCCATGGAAGAATATCATGGGACAAATCAAATGATCCAAGATTTGTTTGCTCAGTCGAATGAGAATGGGGACAATGATGGTATTTATGATGAACCTCTATTAGAAAAGGAAAATAAATGACTTTATGAAGGCTCAAGAGAAAATATTATCTTCGCTACATTGTTGCTAGTGAGCTTAAAGGTTATGAATAATTTGTCGAACACTTGTATGACACAGATCCTAATGTATGTAATATGTTTCATCTCATATTATACATAAATCCTGACTTTTTTCTATTTGTTTTTAGTGTTAATTAATGTGTAAAATAAGAATGTAATTTTTACTATTAATATTCTTTACATTAACTAGTTATTTGTTATGTTGTATATTTTTAGGTGAATTTTTGTTACCATCATCAAATATTTTACCTCGCACATATTGAGATTTGCATGCCATTATGAAATAAATTGGAATGGATTATCAAACTATAGATGCATGTCCTAATGATCATATTATATATTATGGACAACATGCTTCGAAAACAGAATGCCTGCAATGTCTTATCAGTACATATAGAATTGATCTAGTAACAAAAAGGGTGCGTCGAAAGGTTCTTCATCATATTCTCATAATTCCACGTTTGCAACGATTGTTCAGGTGTGAAAACATAGCACAATTTATGGATTACCATGCATGTAATATAAGTGGATATGGTGTTCTTCGAATGCCTTCCGATGGTTATGCATTTAGGGAAATTGAGGAAAATGGGCAGATTTCAAAGATGAACCTCGTAGTGTTAGGATTTCATTGGCAGTTGACGGTGTTAATCCATTTGGAGAGCTTAGGTCTATTTAATCAGTGTGGCATATTTTTGTTATCAAAAATAAAATTCCTCCTTGGATGTCAATAAAGAGGGAGCACATAATGTTGAAAATGATTATTCGAGGTATAATTTACTTTCATTAATTTTATAATGTAACATTTTCATTTGTTTCTTTTTTTGCATAATATCTTTTGTTTATTTATTTACTTATATATACATATCATGGTTATATTAATTATGTGTAATTTCAAACAATTAGGTAAGTGCCAAGTTAAAGATATGAATGTATATATCGAGCCTCTTATTGACAAGCTACTAAATTTATGGGTTGTCATCACTAGGTATGACATCTGTAAACGAATTAGGGAGAAGAAATTTAAATTGCATGGAATACGTTTATGGAAAATTCATGATTCCCCAGGACTAACACATTTTTGTGGTATGCAACATTATATTTCTCTTTAATACTATATAATTGTTTAAAGATATCATGTTGCATGTTTAGTTTTTAAATAATCTCATCATATAATTGACATTAATCCATCTGTTGCAGGTCTTCAAACAAAGGTTAAATTTGCATGTCCAGGTTGTGGTCCTAAAATGAAGTATCGTCATTCAAAATTTTTAGGAAAGGTGGCGTTTCATGAGTATAGGCACCTCCTCCCTAAGAACTATAGGTATCGTACTACTGAAAAACATATTTTCAATGGGAAAGAAGAGACTAGTTTAAAACCACTAAGAATGACACCTCACCTATGGAGTTTGGAATATAATATAAATCTTCAAGGTGCGCAATTTCTTTATGTATCGTATATCATGTAATGTTTTGAATGTTTATTTTAATCATTGAATTTATTTTACCGTATTTGATAATTATTTTAGTGATTTATTTTATGCTTCATGAAGTTATTAATAATGGGCTTCCATGAGGAATGAAATGTTATCCGACTCAATTCATGAGGTTTCCCTACTATGAGGAGCTAAAAATAGCTCATTTGTTTTATACAATGCATATCGGGAAGAATGTGACAGAAACGTTATGGAAAATCATAGATGGTAAGAGGGATAAAGAAAAAAATGTCAAAATTTGTACTGACATTCAGGAAGCCAATCATGTAATGTGAAGTGTGATCTGATAAAATAGAGATGGACTAGACTGAAATAACCTTCCATGGTTATTAACAGAGCAACAAAGAAATGATGTAAAATATGTCATTCAAAGAATTAAATTTCTCATGGGTTTTGCTTCAAACATAAATAATATTTTAACGAAGAAAGGTGAATTTGGTGGGGTAAAAACACATGATTGGCATACCTTCATTAAGGTAAAAATTTTGGTATACATATTTATAGATATTGGTCTTATACATATTTTAAGTTTTTAATTTATTTTTTCTACTTTGGTTGAAAAAAATAACGATTCATTGTTTTTGTTACAGTATGTTCTACTACTATCTCTCCCGAATGAAATCTACAACAACGTCAAACAAGTTATATATGATCTTGGAAAATACATGAGGTAAGTAGTTGTGATTTGTATGCAGAACGTTCTTTCAATTTGTTGTTGTACTTAATGACATCTGTTTTACTTGTAATGCAATATATTACATTATGTTATGTTGAAACATGTTATTTTCTTGTGTCACGATCTCATGTAGATGGTTTTCATTGAAAGAAATCCATGAATATGATATAAACTATTGGAAGAGAGAAATTCATCGGCTAATGTGTGAAATGCAAAACTATATACCTCCAACATTTTTCAATGCACAAGAACACTACCTCATACACCAAGTTGATGAGATTGAAATTTGTGGACCTGTACACACAAGGTCAATGTGGATGGTGGAGAGGCACTTGAAATAATTGAAAGCTTTGGTTAGACAAAGAGCACGTCCTGAGGGTTCTATTGTGGAGCGATATATGGTATATCAATCCATGGTGTATATTAGTCAGTATCTTCCTAAATTAGAAGCGCCAACTATGCATGCAATGGATCTCATTTGGGATGTGAACTTCATCAAAAAATTTGAAAATCAGGAGTATTTGTTGGGGAAAGGTAGAATGAAAAAAAAAAGAGGTAATAATTGTGTATATTTATATAATTAATACATATAACTTTTGGTTTTTTTGTATATGATCATACTCATTAATATATTAATATCTGTTATTTCATAAATTATTAATATTTATCATGGACGTTATATCTAATATTTAATATTAGTGAATTATGATTTTTTTATTCAGTTGCTCAAGATTGGGATGCACTGCATGTATACATCGCAAACAATCTTGACTGGATCAATGTATGGATTGAAAGATGTAAACAACATCATGGCGGTAGGTTATCATGGCAACGACTGTCTGAATTGGTTAGAGAAGCTCGTTGTAACGGAGATTCCAATGTTACACAAAGGGAAATTGATTTATTATATGGTTTGAAAGATGGACATGCAAGAAAGTTCACCTATTTTATTCAGTTATTTTATATTATATTAATGTGACTACATGTGTACTGTCTTTTTCATATATTTTCCAAGTTATATAAATTATATGTTAATGTATTAATTGATAATGCATCTTTTACATATCTGGCATATTGCAATTGAAACACCACAAGGCTATGTGGTGCAATGGTCATAAGTTTTGCATCAAATAGTTGGATGAAACTAGGAAAACTTATGATAGTGGGATAACTACAGTATTCCATGTCACTAATGTTTCCTCTAGGATTGACAGACATCCCAAAGAATATGAAAATAGATACTATGGGTATTTGATTGATATATTTAAGTGTGACTTTAATTCCTTCAAATTAGTTATGTTCAACGTCAAATGGTATAGGTTACAAATGCATGAACGCGATGAGGAAAGAACTGTTATTCAACATGCCAATGGATTTTCAATGATTAAAACAACGTTGTTTGAAAGAGGACATGATCGCTATGTTTTTACAAGCCAATGTGAACAGGCCTTTTACTCAAATGTTCCAGGTGAGAGGGATTGGTCATTTGTTGTTAGATATGATCCAAGAGGAAGGACAATTAAGTATACTCATGTACACAAAGAAGATGATTCGGAAGATCAGACAGAGTCGGAAGATATGTAGGGTCGACAGACGAAGAAGACAAAGAATATCATGATCCATGCATAAGAGACAATGCAGTTCTTGATGATGATGTCGATGAAAATATGCTCAAAAATAACATCGATGATGATGATAATGATATCGTCAATCCTTTCAACACCGTTTCTAAACCGGATGGTGATACAAATGTCGAGTTCGATGAAGAATAAATTTAAAATAAGGATGATACAAATGTTGAGTTGGATCAAGTGCGTGACTATATTTTTTAATTTGTATGAATTATTCTCTTAAAATAATTTACCTATGTCATGGGTTAATTACATGTTTTTAAGTTTTATGTGACGCTTTTATATCCTATGTTACATGTTGTTTAATTATTATGTGAAATCTTAAAATGGTCGCCAATATACTAGAGTATGTGGTCAACTAAGAATGTCATTTACAAACACATAATTTCATTTACCTTCATTAATTTTTGTTTTTGTAGTTTCTATATTGCATGAATCTTACAACTAGGTTGCTTTCGATTATTTTATATTTTATATATTGGGTATTGGGGAATTGAGAGTGATGTGAGGGGGAGGGGAGGGGCCATATGAGCTTTCACCTTCACATGGTTGGCCTTGTTCAGTAGAGGATAAATTATTCTTGAAACCAAGAGAAGCTCATTCATTTTTATACCATCACGATTGTAGATGTCATCATTGTTGTCATAGTATTGCATCAATGAAGTTTTGATGAACATTTTTATCATTTCTATAGAATCTTCATTGAAACTGTTTGAAAACATGAGACTTTGATCCATGACTTATGAAGAATTTATGTGTGTCATAGTTGCGATGAAAAATGGGACATTTTCATTCACATGGGCAACAATGACCTCTAAATGGGGCCAACATTGAAAAATTTTCAAATTGTTTCTGTATGCACTGAAATTTGACATGGATAGACTATTCACATGCCTTAATGATATGGGAGGCTTTATGGAATCAAATTTGACTCACACATCCACTTGTTTCCATCATCAATTCATCATGTAAACCATAAACCCTATATTTCTTTCAAATTAGTGAACAAATTGGTTGACACAAGTTTAATTTTGCATCATCCTTTCTTCATTTTTATTTCAGGTTCTACATTGTATATTATACATTAATGTATCTATGTCATAGTTGTGATGCAAAATCCCTCTTTTTTCGTTCATTTTTTAATCAACACAATAAATATATGCCATTGCGGTACTAGATGCGGGAACGTGGGTACTGTCGAATGAATTTTAAAAGGAACAACGAAAAGACATTGTACTAGGACTAGACATGGGAAAAAGTGACCTGTGAATGGGGTCAATGTTGAAATTTTTTCAAATTGTTTTTTTATTCACTGAAATTTGACATGGATAGACTATTTGCATGCCTTAACGATATGGGAGGGTTTTTGGACTCAAATTTGACTCATAGTACACCCACTTGTTTCCATCATCAATTCATCATGTAAACCATAAACCCTATATTTCTTTCAAATTAGTGCACAAATTGGTTGACACAAGTTTTAAGTCTGAATCAACCTTTATTCATTTTTCTTTCAGGTTCTACATTGTATATTATACATTAATGTATCTATGTCATAGTTGTGATGAAAAATCCCTATTTTTTCATTCATTGTTTAATCAACACAATGAAAATATGTCCTTGCAATACTAGATGCGGGAACATGTGTACTGTCAATTTTTTTTTAAAAGGAACAACGGAAATACATCGTATTAGGACTATACATGGGCAACAGTGACCTGCGAATGGGGCCAACGTTGAAAATTTTTCATTTTTTTTTCTGTATGCACTGAAATTTGACACGGATAGACTATTTGCATGCCTTAATGATATGGGAGGGTTTCTGGACTCAAATTTGAATCACACACTCACTTTTTCCCATCATCAATTCATCATGTAAACCATAAACCCCATATTTCTTTCAAATTAGTGCACAAATTGGTTGACACAATTTTTAAGTTTGCATCAACCTTTCTTCATTTTTCTTTGAGGTTCTACATTGTATATTATACATTAATGTATTTGTGTCATAGATGTGAAGAAAAATCACTATTTTTTCATTCATTGTTTAATCAACACAATAAAAATATGTCCTTGCAGTACTAGATGCGGAAACGTGTGTACTGGAGAACAAATTCCTTCTAACATAAAAAAGGGAATAGGTCCAGAACCTTTCGGGGAGAGGAAATAAGAGTGTAAGATTACACACAAAGGCAGAGGAGAAGGAGACCATGCCCACCAAGGGCGTGCGACCTGGATATGATAAGAAGAAGAAATAAAAGAGGAAGTTTCTCTCGTTATGGGAGAGAACCCAGAAAAACCTGACCTGAGAAGAAGGTTGTGAGATTGATGTGGAGGGAGCATCTAAAAAATCTCACAGAGGCTATGAAAATATGAGAAATTACAAAAGTTTCCCTAGTGATATCATGGCTTGGCACGGGGGTGCCTAGAGCGCTAAGAATGAATGTCTCTAAGCCTACGGTTGGGTGGAAAGGAGAACACCCATAGTCAGTTGGTTGGCTGCAACTTGTAATAGATACTTCATATACCCTGTGCACTTAAATTGGAATGCATGATTTGAATGTCTATGAGTGTGATAAATTGTACCTTGCGTGAAATTAATGGTAATAAATATTATTGTTCTTCTATAAACTGTTTCATTTGAATGGTTGTAAGGTGACAAGTTTGGCCTCTGGGATGGTTGGAAAATCCTCAAGGTGTTTTCCCAAGTAACAACCTCACAATTCGAGAGTCGGGGCAAACTCTATGAGACTGCTACAGTCTCGTTGATCCCTCAAAAATACCTTTCCCTAATTTATAACTTAAGTTATGTGAATGGAAGTCGTTTCATTCAAACCAATCATCCAAGAGACCACGGGCTCATGCCCATGAACTTAACTAAATATCGGCTAAGAGTTATGAGTCTATCCTTTGGAGCTTAACAAAGTTCCATAGGACCAGGTCCATGGAACCCTTCGCTACACTCAAAACAAGAGCTAAGTTGTTTGGGACTCCGAGAGTCTAGAGCTATAGGATAAACAAACAGGCAACATCCAAATGCGTCGAAGGTGACCTGTTAGACCAGTAACTTGAAGGTTGACCGACATTGGGTGATCATTTACCTATTATCGTGGAATTCATCCCTTGTTAAACCCCTATCCACTTCTCGATAGCGAAGTAACTCAAGATGTAGATCTGAGGCTAATCAGTATCTCCCCTGACTATTGGATCTATGTCATGGACATTCGGCGTCTACCTACTCCCGAGAGAAAAGGTGTTAAATAGTTAGAACCTCCGAATGTCGAACTCACGAAGTAACGTGGACCGTGGATCTAAGGATCCTCTGGGACCCTTCTCGACCGTCTGATCAACTAGTGAAAGGGTAGCATAAATCACTTCAACGAAGCCCTACTCTGGGAGGTTAGACATGTTGGTGAACGAGAATATCGTCGAAGTGCTAAAGGCCAAAGTGATGCGGCATGCTAACGTCACCAAGGGTGACGTAGAACCATACTAGGTGTGCCATGTGTCACCCTGGTTCATGAATTTTATAGACCTTAGGGGTCAAATAGACCTTGAAACATGTCATCAGTTGATTGGGCCACGTGTCACCCTTGTCTTCTGCTAAATGTATTCCATTGGATCTACGTTGTGGTCATTCCGAGATTGACCACTCCGAGAAAAAGGGAGTTACACAGTGAAACCCCCAAATGCCAAAGTCGTGAAGTGATGAGGACCATCGATCCGAGGATGCTTCAATATCTCTCTTGACCATTTGATCTAAACCATGGTCAGTCCAGTGTTGACCACTCTAGGAGTAAAAATGAAATTACACAGCAAAAGCCCCAAACGTCGAAGTCGTGAAGCAATGGAGGTCATATATTTGGGGATCTATGTGGATCTGTCTCGACTATGGAATTAAAGGTATTAGGAGGTTGTTGGTAGGAGTTTTGACTTCAAAGCTCCAGGCATTTCACAGGTAGGAGAGGCTAGAGACTCCCAGAGGTTGTCAGTCCAAAGTGGCATGGCACGCTTACGCCACTTAGGGTGACGTGGAACCATGTTCGACATGCCACGTGTCACCAAAATTCATTTTTTTTGCAGACCTTATATTCCAATTGGAACATGACATGGGTCACCTATTGATAGGGCCATGTGTCATCTGTGTCCTTTGTCGTGTGTCAACCCTTGGCACATGCTCGCTTGGCTTAATAGCTGGTGGAATATTTGGGGCACCGGGATTTCAGGACTTCGAGAAACTTGGGATGTTGGAACATTGGAGTTAATCGACCTAAGGCCCGGCACTACCTGTCCCTGCCTCTACATATAACGTGCCACCATGTGTAAGTGTAGACCCTTCGAGAGTCCGGGAGTTTGGAACTTTGGGTGTTTGGAGGGCTAAGACGCAAACTCCAAAATGGGTCGAAGTTTGGAGACATGTGGTAGGACTCTGGGGTTCGAGACTTTGGAGGATGTGCGAGTAGAGGAAAGAGAGTTCAACGTAGAAATTCCTTAAGCCTGTGCATTGAATGAGGGAGAATATTCGTCGTTGGATTTAACGGTGGATTGATCTCCACAATAGATTCAGGAGTGCTAGAGAATTTTGGGAATTTGGGACTTCAAAAATGTTTCAGACATGGATAGGAAGGATGAAGGGCCGAAGGCCCAGTAATTTTGAAGACACAGGGAACATCCCTGTAACCGCCCCTCCAGTGGCCATGTCATCGCTAAAGGATGATGACCTTGTTTGAGTTCGTGCCAAGTGGGATGGTACGAATAAAGTGAACCCACATGGGTTCCATGTGGCCTTTGACCAATGATGCCTAAAGAACTTTGGAAGGGCATAACTTCAAATCCAGAGCTCGGATTTGAGCATGGGACTAGTCATTGGAAATCTCTTGACATGAAGAAGGTGATGGAGATCTCAGGAAGAGGATTTGAGGTGATTGAGAAAAGTGAAATTTTGATGCCCCATCCATTAAAAAGGTACTTAGGGTTTAGGTGTGTTACAAATGTTGACCCCACAAGTGACGGTCATTTCTAACAAAAAAAAAAATTCATCAATTCAATAAAATTATTTCTACCTCTACCTAAACATACCTTGATTTTTATAAATTATTATAAACATACCTAAAAATTATTATAAATCAACTTTCATCTTGTAAACATTATCCTCCGCAATCATTATTATCATATATATCATAATAAAATTAAAATGAAAAATGGAACACATTCTCTTTTGTAATCTTGGTTTTATGAAAATATTATATCTTATTTTCAAAACATTTATAATATTATTTAATTTCATAATTTGTTTACTATTTTCTTTGGAGTTGGGATAATAAGAAAAATCTCTTTGAGACTCTTATTATACATGTTATTCTTTATGGATGTGAATTCTGGGGTTGTAGTAGCTCTCGCGAATCCCAAAGAAAGATAGAGCAAATACAAAAGAATTTTATAACCTATAATCTCAAAATTAAAGGAAATATGACCTATCCCATCCTCCTCTTAGAAACAATCCCCTCCCCAATTGAGAGAACCTCTATGACTAGATACCTAATGCATAAGAACAAGTTAAACAACATGGAAGACAAGAGGCTTCCTAAAATTGCTTCAAATCTTAGTCGTAACCACCATCAACTCAAGCGAGGATGGAATAAAGATGCTCGGTCTTGGATAAACTATTGGGGAATCATGAAAGACACCATTTTGCAGAATAAAGATACTATTAAAAATATCATCAAATCAAAATTTAAGGAGAAAATGTGGTGTGATAAAGAGTTAGAGGAAAAAATAAAATTAAGGTATTATAAGGATGTAATCAACCCTAATCTAGAAGATCAAAATTATCTATCTATTTTGACAAGTGTAAAGAAAAAAATTAGCCTTGCAAGAACAAATTCTCACGAACTCCATAGTGAAACTAGGCGTTAGTCAATTCCTAAAATGTCATGGGATGAAAGAGTGTGTAACCTTTGTGACACTAAGCAGGATGAAGATGAAAAGCACTTTCTCTTAGATTGTCCAGCCTATACCCAGATTAGATCTCATTTTCAAAATATTTGTCACACTACGAACCTTCCTAACCTCTTAACTCAACAAAACTATGGTGATCTTGGAAAGCTTCTCTTAATGTTTTTCGAACATAGAAACAAAATTCTAAAAAATTGCATGTAATCACTTACCCTCTTAAGGTCCAATAGAACAATTTGGTCTTAGTGGACGTTAATCATCACCATCATCATCATCAATATTATTTTATTTTAAAATTTATTTATTTATAAAAACTAAAAAATATATAATATTTTATTTCAAATTATTTAATAATAAAAATAATAAAACAAATAATTATAATAATAATATTAATAATCTATTTTTAAGGTCACGACCAAGCCACACCAAATTGGTGTATGAGACCTCCTTGTTTTTGGGACAAGGGACCCCCCTCTGCCAAGCGATTTGACTGGTAAAGTATACGGAGGTATTCATACCCTACCCCCCTCTGGATTTGAACTTGTGAACTCTTAACAGGAAACACATGTTCTTAACCATTAGACCCACCCAGGATGTATTTTAAGATAAGTTAATATTTTCAAAACATTAAAATATTATTTATTTCATAATTTATTTATTTATAAAAAACAAAAACAATTTAACTATTTTATTTTAAGATAAGTTGATATTTTAATATTATTTATTTCATAATTTATTTATTTAAAAAAAACAAAAACAATTTAATTATTTTATTTTGAAATTATTTATAAAAAAAATATAATAAAACAAAATAAATAATTTTAATTTAATCTCTCATATTGGATGGGATGATCCGCTTCATCATTAGCTAGTTTATTTTTATAAAGCAAGTGGTAGGTTATTGTTGAAATAATTTGTGCATAAGGAGTAGTGGCTTTTCAAATTGACGTAAAAGGTGACTTTTTAAGGTCTCTAAAGGTTGACATAGTAGGTTGGGGATTCACCTCCTTAATAAGATGAAGGTGAACGCTTTTCTAAAGTAAAATATATAGGACATGGAAACTGCGTAATTCCACCTTTATCGTATTTTTAAGTTATTTTAAAGGCTTATTTTATTTTACTCTGATTCTTGCTTTAAATGCTAAAAGGCAACTTTGACTCCCGTTTTTTGATCCTACGTTATTTTTATGATGCTTTGAATTCCAATACAATGTTTTTTTTTTTCGACCTTTCAACCAAATATATATGATAATCATGTTAAATAATAAAATTTATAGATCAAAAGTCATACTAAAATTATAAATTGCCCATGGATGGTCAAATACAATGTTTGTTTTTTCGACCTTTCAACCAAATATATATGATAATCATGTTAAATAATAAAATTTATAGATCAAAAGTCATACTAAAATTATAAATTGCCCATGGATGGTCAAATTGGGGAGCTTGGTTGTTGGTCTTTTGGATTTGATTCACATGTGAAGGAAAAGTGTATTCATAATTGAAGTTTATCATTAATCTCTAAATAATATTTTAAATGATTTTTTTACTACTATATATTGAAAAATCTGTGACGACTATTTGCGATGAAGGTGTCCTTTCGTCGCAAAATTCAAGAGAAAGAGTTCAATTTTTCAATTTTTTTTATAAATCGAGTCCAAATTCGTCTCTCTTGCAACGAACACAGACATTTGTCGCAAGAGAGACGAACGTGAAGATAGTGGATTGTCATCGCTCTTGCGAAGACCTTTGGTTATCGTTGCAAGAGCGACGATAATCATTGACTATTACACTATTTGACAAAGTCAACATTGACCATCATATTGTTTGACAAAGTCAACATTGGTTTGGTCAACCTTTGTCTCTCTTGTGAAAGAAAAATATCTATAAATATTTTGTGAATTAGAGATGTTGCGACAATCTTTCTATAACAACGACGGTTCACAAAGGGCATTTTTGTGCGAAAGATTGTCGCAAAATATTAGAAGTGGGAAAAAAAGTAAAGCGGGTGAAAAGGGTGATGGTAGATGTTATTGCCCTTGCAAAAATGTTTCCTTACACATCTCGTAAGAATTTTAATAGCAACAACTACAAAAAATTATATGAAATATGGGCACATTGATGGGGGATTGAACAAATATCGTCCCATGGTAATTAGTTATATATTCATTATTTGTTTTTATATTGTCAATTTTATATAAAATTATATATATGTATATATATATTGTTTCAATATTTGTTATAGTACACACTAATTTTGCATGATTGTTTGTAATTATAAAGTTAGAGTTTCCCTCAAACTTTCTGTAGAATATTGCACCAAGTAGTACTAGTAGAAATGATGTTGTACAAGCTGCGGAACATGATCAAGAAAATGAGGATCTCATGGAAGAAGATGATGGGACAAATCAAGTTAATGATCCCATGGAAGAATATTATGGGACAAATCAAATGATCCAAGATTTGTTTGCTCAGTCGGATGAGGATGGGGACAATGATGGTATTTATGATGAACCTCTATTAGAAAAGAAAAATAAATGACTTTATGAAGGCTCAAGAGAAAATCTTCTCTTCTCTACATTGTTGTTAGTGAACTTAAAGGTTATGAATAATTTGTCAAAGACTTGTATGGCACAGATCCTAAGGTATGTAATATGTTTCATCTCATATTATACATAAATGATGACTTTGTTCTATTTGTTTTTAGTGTTAATTAATATGTAAAATAAGAATGTAATTTTTACTATTAATATTCTTTACATTAACTAGTTATTTGTTATGTTGTAGATTTTTAGGTGAATTTATGTTACCATCGTCAAATATTTTACCTTGCACATATTGAGATTTGCATGCCATTATGAAATAAATTGGAATGGATTATCAAACTATAGATGTATGTCCTAATGATAATATTATATATTATGGACAACATGCTTCGAAAACAGAATGCCCGCAATGTCTTATCAGTACATATCGAATTGATCTAGTAACAAAAAGGGTGCCTCGAAAGGTTCTTCATCATATTCTCATAATTCCACATTTGCAATGATTGTTCAGGTGTGAAAACATAGCACAATTTATGGATTACCATGCACGTAATATAAGTGGAGATGGTGTTCTTCAAATGCCTATCGATGGTTATGCATTTAGGGAAATTGAGGAAAAATGGGCAGATTTCAAAGATGAACCTCGTAGTGTTAGGCTTTCATTGGCAGTTGACGGTGTTAATCCATTTGGAGAGCTTAGGTCTATTTACTCAGTGTGGCATATTTTTGTTATCAACAATAACATTCCTCCTTGGATGTCAATAAAGAGGTAGCACATAATGTTGACAATGATTGTTCCAGGTATAATTTGCTTTCATTAATTTTTTGAATGTAACATTTTCATTTGTTTCTTTTTTTGCATAATATCTTTTTTTTATTTATTTACTTATATATACATATCATGGTTATATTAATTATGTGTAATTTCAATCAATTATGTAACTACCAGGTTAAAGATATGAATGTATATATCGAGACTCTTATTGACAAGCTACTAAAGTTATGGATTGGCATCACTATGTATGACATCTATAAACGAATTAGGGAGAAGAAATTTAAATTCCATGGAATATGTTTATGGAAAATTCATGATGCCCTAGGACTAACACATTTTTGTGGTATGTAACATTATATTTCTCTTTAATACTATATAATTTTTTGCAATGATCCCAAGCCAAATTCTTTCTTGGAATCACTAACTACTACTAATTTATTGAGTTATTAAGTGCATACAAGATTCATAAACACGTGGAGATCACAATATATTCAAGATGTAGAAGCACAAGCAAAGATCTGACCTTTTTACTATGAGCAATGTAAGATCAATACAATAGATGGTCGATCTAGCATAAACCTCAGATGGTCGTACAAGCAATAGATATGAGATGCTACAAATGCTCCCACTAATACAAAAGATGCCTCCAAAGGATGAATAAGAAATGAAGATCAATACAAGCAGATCTGAATGCCAAACTCTCCAGCTGAAGAATGCCATGCTCCAATAGAAGGATGAAACCCTCAATAACTCATCCCTGCTACCAAAAGTGTCCAATCACCCTAGGAAATATGCCAACTAATAGATCAGGTGATGGTAAGAACAACCCAGGTGCCTGAATCTCCGAGATCCCTCTCAATCTCTGTAGATCTAAAATTCCTCCACTGAATGGTGTACCCCACTAGATGACTGAAACCCTAGTTGGTTCAACCCTGATGAAGGAGGCCTCCAAATGCTCTGAAACTCTCCAAGAATATAGATCGGGCTATGAGAATCCCGTGGGAGAATTTTCGAACTCAAATCTGAAGCAGATCTCCCTAGATCTGAGTTTTACTGAATCACAGGACGTCCCCTATGGCTCCAAGACGTCCCAATCTGCAGAAAAATGTAGAATGATGATAACCCTCTAGAAAATCCCTCAAACTGATGGTCCTGCCCCTGCAAACAAAACCCAACTGTCAGAATGGCCCCAGGCCCTCAGGATAAGCTGGATCGAACCTCCCTCTAGATGATGGTGCACCCTTGTTGGAAACACAAGAACAATATGGCCTGCTACCTTATGAAGTGCTAGATGGAGATGGGTTGAGACTAGAATGGTGTGGAGGAGTCTTTCATCCCCGAGACCAAGCTGCGGAACAAGGTGAGTGGATATTTCACCACTGAGTTGCTCACAAGGGTTTGTACAGCAAAACCCCCAAACTGAATGCTCAAGAGCAATAACAAATGCTAATCCAAAACCAGAATGAGTAATAGGTGCGCCCCAGTGATATGAAAATAGAAGGATAACTTGTTATTCTATGCAAGCACCCTCTACTTCATAAAAATAAACTTTACAGGACCTTGCTTCATGTGTTAAAATATGCAAGATGAATTATGTGCCAAGTTTATGCTTCTTCTTTTAAATGTTTATGTGTGATAAATTGTTCTTTTAAATGGTTATATATGTACTTTCAATAAATACAAACAACACAACTTGCAGCAAATAAACCATCAAACTCACAATAAGAACAACATGATAAAGGAGTTCACCCCTCTCCGGGCTACATCTCCTTGAGCCTCCATCAATGGACTTGGATCTCTGGGATTAATTTGTCAAAAGTTATTTTACAAGTTGTTTCTCAACTCCAATGGAAAAAAATACTGTATCATTGGGATCAGAACACATAAAAACCCCAAAAATGACTAATAAGACTCTGAAAATGGATCATGGCTCATCCGGGCATGACCTCTTCTACATGTGGCCTTAAGCTTCCATGAGCTTCTCTATGGAAAAAACACCTGTAAAAGTACTCAAAAGCCTCTGAAACCTGTCCCAATGTGTTCAGAGCATAACAATTAGCCAAAAATGACTATTCAGTCACAGAAAACAAACTTGGACTCACCAAAACATGACCTCAATCAATGAGGGCTTCAAGCTCCTTGGAGCTTTCTGAAACTTCAATGGTGAAAAACCTGCAAAATAAGTCTTCAAATGGCCTTGATAACAGTGCCAATGGATTTAGGACGTCCAAAAACCCCTAGCTAGGCTTTTACGGCACCTCAATCGGCCAAAAAATGAAGAAGATAGGTCTCTTGCCATTCTCTTCCTTCAAGCTTGTTGTCACTGGTTCGCCAAAACACACCTCTGTGTGCTTGAACCAAGAACATGCTCCAAATTTGTGTTTAAACCCAGCATCGGGCACAACCATGCCAACGGTGCAAACTGTAGGATGGTTATGGGCGTGCCAACCCCTAATCGCCAAGCACCTGGGCACATGTGGTCCTCCATATGACCTTGCACATTATAAAAAGGAGCTCCGTCTATAGGCAAATAAGGCCACGACACATGGTGGGTCGTTTGAACCATTCAAACCAAAATTTAAAAACCCCGCGTGCATATAACAAAGGGTCACATGGTATAAAGGCACACGACCGGGGATTCCACTCCATTGTACCAACACCCGCGCATATATTATAACATGGTCATATGTGAACACATTGAAACCATGGCTAACCATTTCATAAACCAAATGCGTGCACCATGTAACGAAGGTATGGTCACATATATCAAATGATATGACCACGGGTTGGGGTTAAGCCCCGGCCCATCCCCCTGTCATTCATTACAATATGCTAATTCAAATAAAATTAAAGCCATAGTTTTAACAAGCACCACCACATGGCGCGTTGGCAGGGTGGACATGCCAAGACTTTGGACTATGGGGAGGTTCACGGTTTGAGTTTGGTGAACAACACAAAATTTTGAACAACCCAATAGCCAATAAAGGGGTGCCACGTGGCAGCCCATGACTGGGCCACGTGGCACCTTACCATTAACCAAAATGATGCCACGTGTCGAAGCACCATTCGCCCAAATCTGCCAGTATAAAACTGCCACATCACCTCTTCCATGTCAGCATGTATGGTCAAGCCACATCAGCGTACGGTCATGCCACATCAGCATCTGTACGGACTACACAGTCAACATCCTTTTTTTTGCCTGTTTGACAATTTAGACAGATCGCGATATCTCTCGCTCCCAACGTCCATTTGAGACGAAACGAGTTGTGTTGGGTTCGTAATGACGAGGCCTACGCTCACCTTTGTTTTGAGAAAATTTCGAGAACGTTGATTTTTGAGCTAAAATTTGACCCCTGGTCCATATTTTGATCACGCCTTCCCACTGAAAGGATTTTGGACCCACAAAAGCTTATGATTATCTGTCTTATTTCAAGTTCTATCAACGGATTCTACTTGAAAAATCTTTTCGACAATCACCTGGATACTTTGACATGCCTTGCACTGCAACTGACTATGTCCCTCAACCACTGCTTTCTGGCTGCTGCTGACCCATTGTTCTCCCTGTGCTTGGAAGACTGCCAACCTTCCCACTGAGAATCAAGTCCCTCTTTCGAACTCTTTGGCGTCAACACAATCAACTCTCCAAAGCTGCAAAAACTTTCCTACGACATCTTGTCACAAGCCAAGAAAACCATCAATCTTGAAAACAAATTATACAAGACTAAAAAATGATGCCAACAAAGTCTTTTTCTCTTCAAACAAATTGTCACATCTCGTACTTCATCAAAGTACATGGAATTTTCCTGCATCTTTGTGTACTCAAAATCAACTTACAATCCAACAAACACCATCGACTAAACATAAGTTGAAAAACATGATCGACACAACATAGTCGTCAGACAATCATCGATACCAGTTGAGACTCATTTGAAACATCTCAATCTTCCCAAAATGACAAGTCGACAAACATGATACACAATCATGTTACAATCATGAATCACTCATGATGAACCATCACCAGGTTCACTGCTTACACATACATAAAAGCAAATGCATGCGCATGACTCTTCAACTCTCCTTCCAGTACAAACATAAGTACATAAACCCGAAACATGTGGGTACATAAGAGTTGAAATGAAAAAGATAAATGGCTGCAACAAGTGAACATCATATCCATCTTTTACATCCTCCTGGCGAATTTATGCAACAACAAAAATGCCTTCAAAATGAATTGCATTCACATGCAACTTGCATCATGCAAGTTGTGATAAACTACTGCAACTTATCATGCTTCCCATAAATGCACACATAACACTGAAAAGTGCATTTACAACAGAAAAATGCAAGCCTTACTTGCTCAAGAAATCCAACCATTTCTTACCAATCCAACTCAATGGTGACTTTTTCTGCTGAACATCGTCCTCTTGCAAATCATCTTGACTCACATCGATGATGGAATATCCTCTTCCATTCTTGCCAATCTCATTATCCATCTACTTCGTGTGCTATGGATGAGTGGTTGGATGCAATGTCCAACATTGGTCAATGAGATGACCCCGCTTCTGACAATGAGTGCAAATCTTTTGCATCCTCTTTTCACGTTGTCTTTGCTTATAAAGTTTCCTGAAAGTGGCCAATCTTTTCCAACACTTTGAAACATGATGGTTATATAAACCACAATATGTACATGGATTCTTTCTTC